>MJUU01052204.1:522-17683 GCA_002080025.1 Modiolus philippinarum
ATTGCTTATCGGAAACATAAAAGTCTTAAAGAATACCTTACGTCATCAAAAACCAATTGAAAATGCAATATATACATAAAAACAAAATTAGACACATAAAAAGGGTTCCGAGTATCGTACCCAAATACTAAATTGATTTGAAACCAACTTTAATACTGGGCTACAGGGTACCTGGTGAGGATTAGCGGCCTTGGTTTTATTCATTGACTTAAATGATATCCGAAACACTTGGTGACAAGAATTATAGTATATATAATATATGAATAAAAACACGGATAGTATACATGATAAATTCACCATTGGGATACACTTTTTTCCTTTTTTGTAAAGTATATCTGAAATGTTACACATGCATTTGATAAAATGAAATAGACGACATGAATAATTTTACCTATGTTCAAGAGTTTGCTCTTGACAAACATTTTATTGGTAAAAGAAATGATATATGAACCTTATTTATTACGAGAATCTTTCTAAGAAAGAAAAACTCAAAGAAACCATATGGTAATAACTACTATGCTATTTCTGATCATGCTTGGATAGGTTCTTGACACGCATTTTATTTATAAAGCTTAAATTTGCAGTTGCCCTATTGATTCAGGATTCAATAACTGGGGCACATTTGGTTGCCTTTCGAAGACAGCTCTAGTTTCGGTTTCTAAACAATATCTTAACAAACATAGGTCAAATATAATTCATCAATGATAAGAGGAGGAACACTCTAATGATTTTTTGGTTTATGCATCAAAGGTCAAGGACACAAATTCTAAAAAATAGAACTCAAATTTGATATTTGTTCAGTTTACGCACAATATATCCTGAAATGTCACAGAGAATTATTACATTGGTTGAAAAAAAGAGTTAATATCTTTATATACAACTATTTGCGTATCAGATGATGTACTTATGAAAATAACAAATATTCACAACTTGTTTCTGATTTTTTTTTCTCATGCTGCAGTGACTCATCTCGTTAACTTAATGGCTTCTATAAAGGATATATGTACTCTACTTTCAGATTTTTTTATATTGTAGAAAGATTTAATCTCAGAAGGGACAACACTTTAAAACAGCCCAGGGTAACAGAAAACCAGCTGAATGAAAATGAGGTGTGTGAGACACAGCAACTCTTTTTAAGTACATTTTTTTCATTTATTTATATGACTTGTTTCCCTTAGTCAAATAGCATACATTGATCTGTATCAGCTTTCATTAAAGTATATTCATCTGAAAGGAAATTGGCTTTGAGAAAGGTTAAGACTTGACATATTGACAATTGAAAAGTTGATTATCAACAAGTTTGCAGGTTGATAATAAGCATGTGCATTATTTGAATGCTTGCGGGCATCAACAATATATTTGACAGTCAAATACAGATTACAGGTGCCACATAGCAGAGCCTGTAACTGGGAGATTTCTGACTGTCAAATCAAGATTGAATACAGATATAATGTACTGTTATTGCGGTTCTATTGCAATCAGACAATTTCGTGTATTATTTGTATTTCAAGTATTTAAAGGTGGAGAAGGAACCAGACTAGAAGGAAATTTACTTTGTCCCAGGCATGGTCATAGTGTAATTTACATGCGGTGTTGACCAATCTAATAATCTGTCACATGAATGTTGCATTAGAATTATTCATTTTGAAGCTAAATGTTGCAATTTATGTCTGTAAAACTGACAATAACCGCGATAGACAGTTTACGAAAATAAGACAAATGGCGTGTCTGAAGACTTCAACATACTGAATAAGGCAAACTGTTCATCAGCTTCATAGTACCAGTTCACCCTTTATTCCTCTATACTAATAGTTAATACAAATATATCTTGAATTTCAATTTATTCTTATTGTGGGAATTTTTATGATGTTCAGAACTTTTGTTTAATCACAGATTTCGGATAGTCATCAAAAAACTGAAAATACTGAAACAACATGTAGTACACAGCCTGAAACAGACATATATATTGCAGTAGGTATATATTTTTTCGGCACACTAAAAATAAACGACCATGACTGTGTTGTATGGTTACCTTTGTGTTCAGTTTTCCACGTTGGAATCTGAATCGACGTTTACGATTGTTCCCGAGCGACAATAATTCGGTTATCATTGCACTGCGCTGATATGAACATGCTACCGTCAATCTATTCGGATCATTTGCAATAGTGCACTTATAGTTTGTCTTGTTACGTAATGTGACAAAAATAATCCCTAAAAGAAAATGCCATATTTATCCAAAAATAGTATTTAACAAAAAAAAATCTTTCAGTGAATAAGAAACATACATCTTGTATAATTGAATAACAGAATAGCAAAAAAAAAAACTCTATAAGTAAATTGTTTTGCTCAGAAAAAATTCTCAGTTCGAAGTATTGCATGTTTTTCTGTAGCACTCGGGCTATACAAGCAGAGAGCGCCATACTCGCAAAACAAATTACTAATAGTATAAAAGTAGTAGCTGAATGGCAACATTATTTCTTGAATTATTTTTGAAAGTTTTATTTTTAGGCTTCCAGTCTTCATAGTAAGAACACATTAGATGCTCTACAAAAAATCTGTGATGTAAAGATCAGTCCTATAAAATACAAGATTATTAAAGATGTAAACGAGCTAAAACCAAGAACATTAAGATCACTTAATAGAAAGGCAACTACTGCAGTTAAAGAAACCTTGCACATTTTAGCACCAAACCATGCTCAGAAAGTTTGGATCAAGAGATGGTATGGATAACAATGTTACTGTTAATCTAGTTTCTGCATATGGCTGTTTGAAAAACTTATGTTTATCCAGTGCAGATCACATCAAAACATTTGGAAGACAATAAACAAAAACTTTTTTTTTTAAATATGACAGAGAAAAAGTTAGCAAAAAGAATTAAATGAAAGCCAAAATAAGCAGAGGACAGAAATATGCAGAATTAGAAGTACTGATTACTAGGTTGGTAATGACTATTGGTTGAAGACCACAAACAGTGGCATTGGCCCAGTAGTGATACACATGTAAATGATTATAAATAATAAATCATTATACAATTACAAAAAGTCAGTCTTTCAAGTTAACCACTACATCAAAATAAGCCTAAGAAGATTAAAAAAAATGTTTTCACTTTTTCATACTAATTGAATACTTGTATGAAAGGCATGGTTCGTAGGAAATTTCAATGGTTCATGGGTTTTTAATTTGTGGTTCATAAGATTATATGAATTTAAAACCTTCAAGCAAGTTCAAGATCATCACAGACACTCAATGTCAGATTTCATTATTTCTCTGACCAGGTTTCCCTTAGAATTATGAATCTTCATTTTCAACGATTTTTAATTTTTTTTCACATTTATAACCACAAATTATGATCTTACCACCAGATTGGTAGAAATTGGAACTGTTGTGTATCACACTACAAAAGTCAAATTGTCTGAATTTACCAATTTTTGTCTGATTTTGTCTGAAAAATTACTCGACATTCTTTAATGTCTGGAATAAATTAAAAAATTCTCGACTTCGTCTGAATTTTTTCTTAATTATTTCTTAAAATTCTTTTCACTATTCTTAACTGTCGTGACGCACCTCTCGAAAGTATGAAATAATTCAGATTGACAGTCTGAACTGAGGATGCATTTGTCTCGACACATTCTTAACTTATGAGCATTGTCTGAAAAAGTCTCAACTTATTTTTGATGGTCTGAATATGTCTTGATATATTCTCGACAGTCTGAACAGAGTCTGAATATATCTCGACATATTCTTGACAGTTTGAACAGTGTCTCTATATGTCTCGACATATTCTGGACAGTTTACACAGTGTCTGAATATGTCTTGACATATTCTGGACAGTCTGAGCATGTCTCGACATATTCTAAACTGTTTGAAATGGTCTGATACAGTCTAAATTGTATGAAGACAAATGAAAGAGCACTGATTTAAATTGTAACATAAATTTCTAATGAAGTTGCAAATCTTAAATAAATTAGAATAGAAATTAATGTACTAAAATAATGAAAATTTCGAAAACTCATAAAAATGGTTTTCTTACTGCCAACTCATACCATTAAATATGTGCGCAATATATTAGTACAACAGGTATTGAACCATCTTATGCATTTATCCAGAGGGCCAAGGTCACAACCTAAATAAAAAAAATATACTCAATCAGGAAAATGGATACGTTCTATGTAAAAGTTACATATACTCACCAAATTATTAACCATTCGATATTTCCATGCCCTTTGATGTGCAGTAAAATGATGCTATAACTGCTTTTTCTATATACGAGTATTTAAGCTGTCCTAGAAATCATTTTAGTTAGCACATTAAAATACCTTGCTAGAATTAAGGAGAGATTGTACGCATTAATTTCACACGAACATGATCTTCCGTCTGGGCAAGTAATCATGGGGACGCATTCAGTTTTAAAATCCAATTAACTACTCATTCGGCACATATCTATATGTTGGGTCTGTTACAACCTAAAACAATCCTGAATAGTTTGATCATCGTTTCAGGTATAATATTTTGATCATCGTTTAAGGACCATAGTTTCAAGTGTAATATTTAATCACAATACCAAGAATTTAAATTGAAATAAAAAAAAGAAATAGAACTTATTTATGCTATTCAGTAAGAAGTCTTGGGAGGGTATCTGAATTATTTGTCACAAGAGGGACAATGACCAAGCACTTTGCATAGTCAATTTAAAATCTTGACAACAGAAATTTAAAGATGTCTGCACTAGTTCCTAGGTTTCCCTCCTTATTAGCTTGTCTCATAAAGCATTTCTTTTTATTTGCAAATATCAAAAGTGTTCAAAGGAGAGGGCGGGTCCCCCTACGAAGGACATGCATTTAATTTTTATTTTTCCAGGATTGGGAAACAATTTATCAGCATTACCAAATAGGGAGAACTGATGAGTCGTCAAGGGTGTTATATTTGTATATTCTATGCATAATATATGACACTGCTTGCATATTGCACTTGTACAAGGAATGAATTGGTGAATAGGTTTACTTGAGACAATATCACTTACCTGTGACAAACTTTGTTAATTGAAGGTGTTCTTAATGCTTGTCTTTATTCCTGTATACATGTAGTCTAAATTTCAAAATTGATTGCAGAAAAAAATTGTAAAATATAACTCAAGCAAATTATATATGTCTTTATATAATTTAGGAAAACATTTCATATTAAAAAAAGGTATATTATCTGTAAATAGTTTTATCCATGGATAGATATATTTACTATGATAATTGTTGAAAAACACAATTTTTCTATGATTGCGAAGATAATCAAAACACATGCAAGTATATGAATGATGCAAATGAACATTAAAGAGTTTGTAATTTACCAGGGAACACCACAAAATACCCATATATTAACATTTTGGCATTATGATAAGTACACTTGTAGGTATGTACTTAATAAATTGATTTTTTAGCAGCAATTGTGTTTTCAAAACATTTTGTAAAAAAAAATCCTTAAAAAGTTGACAATCCGACTGAAACTGAAGAACCATATTTTTTTTCCATTGCGTTTTTATTTTTTTATTTCGCTTTATTTATTTGATGAATTATTAGTGTTATCGAGACCTCTTCATCATGGTTTTGTGACATTTTTGAAAATGAATTGCTTTTATTTCTAACATAAGTACTAAATTTAAATGTAAATGGTGATTTTACCTAAATGTAGAAATAGACCACAATTCTGAGAAAATAGGCTAAGAAAGTAGCTTAAAGCAGACAAGATAATATTAGAAAATAGATGAAAAAAAAGAAAATTCATCAGATGATCAGAAATTTCCAATTTCTATTCAAAATCAAGAATACCGCAACATGTCAAAAGTTACAGGCATAATGCATAATGCTAAAAATATTTTTTGAAAAATTTTTCATGCATATTTAGACTGTCGAGAATGTGTCGAGAAATGTTAAGACAAAATTAATACAATTAAGAATTTGTCAAGACATTTCAGACATAATGCATAATGTTAAGAATGTCGAGAATTGTATCAAGAATTTTTAATGCAAATTCAGACGGTCAAGAATGCGTCGATAAATTTTAAGACAAAAATAATATAATTAATAATTTGTCGAGAAAAAATAAGCACATAATCAGATATTAAAGAATGACGAGTAATTTTTCAGACAAAATCAGACAAAAATGGTAAATTCAGACAATTTCACTTTTGCAGTGTCACAAGCGAGAATAATAAATGTTTTATCAATACGAAAACAGCTGTTATTTGTGTATCAATTTTTATTGGTTTTGTGACCACAAAATCTTTGAAAATTGCCTCCAAACAAATAAAAATACTTTCACCATTCCTAGTAATTTGGACAAAATATAACAACTGGCTTTAATTTGTGATCTAAGTTGGTGTTTTATTACTTCGATCTATTTGATGTATAATTTTGATTTTTTTCTAAAGAATAAATAAATTTATTATTTATTTTTTTCTTGCAGCAGGAGAAGTCAAAACCCTGTAAGATTTGTGATTTGGTCATGCAACTTTACAAGGAATTCAGTGACAAGAATGACAAAGACGATTTTTTGTCAATGAAAGTCAAAGACTATACTAAAGAAGAGTTGAAAGATTTGATACCTGCCATTGATAAAGCTAGAAGACATGCAAAAGAGGATGGAAAAGGGAATTTTGCGGCCAGAAAGTCAAAAGAACACAGAGGATTTGCCACATATTTCAGAGTTCAATGGTCCGTCAACATTAAAGTTAATTAAGTTTTATTTCCAAGTTAACTTTTCAGATACTATTTATTCTATTATCATGTCAAATATTGTTGTAATCTGTTTTTGGAAATAAGCCAGCATTTCAACTGTTATATACTAATCAACAAAAGAAACGTCCACCTACTGGGATCCTCAATATATTTTCTGATAGGGGTGATAGAACTAAAATTACCTTTCATACTTCGCAGAAAACAATTTCCATTCGTTCCTTGCATATTTGTTATGACAAACTTTAGTCGGTGCTTATGAGAAACATTTTCCTCAGCAGTTCCATAAAAAAATAAGGTCAAGGTCGAATTCTTGTGCTTTGACGTTTTTCAGTTTGACGTCATAACTTCACCCGTATTCCAATTTTTTTTTGTATTCGAAGAAGTTCGGATAACTCAGTGATGATTTCTAAGACATTAAAGTCTATTTTCACTTAAAATTAGGTCAAACTGCAACGAATACTCCAACAGGTCAAAACTGCAAGATCTTTTTCAGTAAGTGAGAGCCTCGTTTTCGAAAATTCGTTGAAGTATTGATTATTTCAAAATGGCAAATTGTTTGGAATCAGTCAATGTGTCAATGTTTTTCTTGTTTGTCAAAAATATCCATTCGATTCTCTGCACTTGCTCATTATGTCGTGATTCTATTAACCGGAAGTTTTCTTTATTTTTACCGGAAGTGTTCTTTTCAAGAGTAAAATTAGAATCGAACATTGCTAAAGATTATAATCAATTAAAGAGAACAAACATAATGCTTTTATTTTAAATTCTATTCCACAAAGAACGTTAGCGGACGATTCTTTTGTTGAGTAGTATAGTTCAATTTGACTTAAATTTTTGCTTGATTTATTAGTTGCATTTGATACTGAATTCTTTGTCCAATTATCGCATGTCCATATTTTTCATAAGTAAAACTTTGGTAGGTACATCAGAATGGTTTGAAAATAGGTATGCAGCTTACGCATGATCTGATATATTGTTTATGTAAATTTGCTAATGGTAGCTCATTAACAGTTCAAAGGAATGATTGACATAGACATTTGAGATTTGCTAGGATAGCATCACGGCAAAGGAAAGTTGCATTGGGTATCATGGCTGGAAACGTTTAACGTCGTGGTCAGATGATTATAAACAAAAATATTTCGAAAATCTTATGTGACCAATAGCCACCAGGTGAGCGATACAGGCTCACATGTAAACCTCTGGTTCTTCTACACATTTCAACTTTTTTCAGGTGTACCACTTCCATAAAAAGAGAAGTTTGTGGTATGAACAAAGACAAATTGAAGCACGCATTAGATTTCTTTTTTAATCCTGCTTTTCACCAGGTTTGTAAATTTTGCCCTACTATACATCTGGTAGGGATAATGAACATTAGTCAGAAAAATGGTCAGTTGCAAAGGTAAGATATGGATTGTTATTTTGAAGAAAATTAATTATGTGAAAACTCGGCTGATTTACTCTCAAATTTAATAAAATCCAAAGGACTTTATGTAAGTTTTGTCAGTGAAAGTCTTTGATTACGTCTCATAAATGTCATAGAAATACTCTTTCACATGTACTACAATTACGTCAACATTACAACTCTTTGAAATAATTTGCTTTTTTAGGAATTCCTTATATAATGTCATGAAACAAGTTTTAAACTTTTTAATTGCCATGCAAATGATTACTGAATTCTGATGTACTTACAATACTGGAATAACACTCAAGGAAATTAGATTAATAAAGTGCTCACAAATTTTTAAAACACCTGCAAAGTAATACATGTTTCTTTATAGAATTGGATAAGAATCCTAAATATATTGGTAATTTATATGGATTTCTTTTGATCTACAGATACTGATATTCTCAGTATCACCGAACTGGAAATTATCACAAAATTATCGGGTCACTGTGAATGCTTCACATGCGAGTTGCTATGCTGACGTCATGTTATGTACTACTTGGGGTGTTCAAACGAGTAATACGTCAAAGGAACTATGCATGTAAATTAATGCAATAAATAATAGATGAACTGCGCTAAAATAAAATTTTCAGTGTGAACATAGAGTTCCAATTATCATTTTGTGAACTACCAATAAAAAGAAATGTAGGAAATTTGGTTTTTGGTGCAGACTTTATCACGGTGTAATGCATCAAGCTCGCCGTGAATGGCTCACTTGATACTGGCGGTAATAAAGTCCGTATCAAGTACAAAATATCCTTTGTTCTACATGTATGTGGTAGTTGGTTCATTCCATTGGATAAATACAATATCTTAACCTACTCGTTAGTCTTGTTGTTACCATGCTTCCCCTGATTGTGCAAGTTCGATCCCAGGACAAGTCAAGCTAAAGACTATAATTTCTAAAGTATTTTTAAAAGATTTCCCACATTATGTCATGCTATAAGTAAGCAAAAATATTTTAACAGAAATATTGAATGATGTCTTCATAATTGTTGTCATTAAACTTTTATTTGAGATGTATTCTCTTTATTTTTCTTAGATATGGTGTACTTGTACATGAGATTATATCTCATGTTTACACTTTGCTTATAACTATTATTTAACTTTATGTAAATTTTAAAACCTAAGGTTTAATTCCATCAATCGTAGTTTTGTCGTTGGTTATATTTGATGTTTCTGATTATTCGGATTTCGTTTGGTTTTTGCATCATGAACATTTATTGAAATTGTGGATTTCCTATGTTTGGGTTCTAGTGCTGCTGAGGAGGAATTAATTTCCGAAATGGCCATACAGCTCAGAAAAATTAATTGCAGTTATGCGTTGTGTTCTCATGTTCATTTACTCCATACCCTTTCATAAAATATGGTATCACTTTAGGGAATAAAATGGTCTTTAGTTTTTTTATATCTTTTAGGTATCTTATTATGGTACAAAACAGATGCATTTTTCCAGTGATTAAGTTGTTACAATACCACAGATGGTCAGGATAGCTTCTCATTCCACACTTGTGAATGTTTACCAGTCATATTGTCAAGGAACAGATTTAATTCCCTATCGAGGGCCTCTCTCTTTAGATTTTTGAGTGCATGCTCGGTTTCAAAACAAAGCAATTTGAAAACTTTAGATAACATAGCAGCTGATGGTGGGACAGCCTTTAAGTCCTGTTTTTTCTGTGCTGGAAAACATACAGACATATCTTGCAGTCAGAAAAGACCAGCTTGGTTAATGAGTTAAAAATGAGTCTTACAGCACTAAGATGTTATCTAAAGACAGATTTTTGGTGAGGACTCTCTCAGCAAGACATTCATAAGACAAGGGAATGGGACTTTTGTAATGAGGAAACCATACAAATAAGGAAATGTATATACACATTGCATATTTTGCTTTTACCTGAATAAGGTTTTAATACCCGCCTTTGCTACCATGACAAAAATATTTATTATAATATGATTAAGCATTCATTTATAGAAAACTATCTATGTATAAACTCCGGCAGCTCACTATCAAACTGAGGAGTTTGTGAATGAGGTGACCTTGTTTATACATACATATTTTCCTTAAAATCCTTATAATTCCAATTTTGTACGTTAAAAACTGCGTGATCCATGTTAATGATGTCTTTCTTTTCTGTACTATATTTTTTGCGAAGCGGATTAATGGGCAAGTGGAAATGTCGTTTGCTATTCATGACGTTGACCAATGAAACCGAACGTTACAATTTCATATATAATAATGATATATAGAATACTGGTAGATATATACAATACTGGTAGACTGAAATTTCAGAATACCATTAAAGATTAGGGATATCTTATATGAGTGTGAGAAATCTCGTCTTTTCGTGAGTGGGGTAAAAGAAAAAAATCTCTCACAAGTGAAAAATATCTCTGTAAGATATAGAAAGCTTTTTCTTCAGTAAAAAGTACAAAATTTACAGCGATCAAACCAAAGAAAAGCTTTACTTGCCATTCATTGTGGAATTTACTTCTGTAAATTTTTGGAGGGGGATTATGAACTCACTAGAGATGAAGCGAGGGGATATACTGTTCTTTGTTTTGCCTTTTTAAAACAATTGGCACTAATACGGCTGAAACAATGAAATTTTATGAATGGGTGTGGGGTGAAGAGGGGTAGCTTATTTGTGGGCATTACTGAAAACATGATTAAACTTATTTCTAATACTTGTACTTTCAGAGCTCACATACAAAGAAAAGACAAATGCTGTACACATTGCATGCATTATGCATTGAGTGATCCTTTTGATGAAAAATTTCGTGAATTATGTGATGATAATACCCATGACATAATATGTGATAGATGTGACCTGTTTCCAAAAACCAGTGAAAAGATTAAGAATCTGATGAAAAATTTGAAAGGTGAATACATGTAAATTGTCGGATCATCGTATAAATTTTACCAGAATCGAAATGTCTTGCAACAATGCTAATTTGGTGTCTTTAGGAAAAGTGATAGTGTTAAATTTTGGGTTTTTTTATAAGTTTGGCTTTTTTCTAAAAAAAAAGTAAACTGAACTTTTTATTGGAATTTTGGATATAAACACGAGTTCTCTAATACGGAAAGCATATTGTTTCAGTTGATTACATTAAAAAATATCTGATTTAAGATTCACAGGTAAACAAATTGTTTCGCAGGCAAATGCACAACGAGTTAATAACGAAGACATACTGATTATATACATAGTTTGTTGGTATTAGAATTAGTATTAGGCAAAGCCTGTCGTATGAGCCAATAACAGTTTGAGTCACAACAGCGATGAGTAGTGATGCAGTTAGTTTACATGACAAGCGAGACCTGATATAAATTCTCACACTAACACACTATGCATGTTAGAAGTAAACTTAAAATTGAAAGCAGAGCAAATAGTAAATATCAAATCAATACTTAAGAGAAAAGCAAAACTTGAAAGAATTATAAAAGCTACGACACTCACATCCACAATTTACCCATCTACATGCATCTACCGCAATACATTTTATTCATCAACTTTCTAACACACTGTAGTTTTTTCAGAACATTTTATTTTTTTTTTGTAATTTATCTATATCGGTGTGGCTGTTCAAGAAATAATTGTGGGGGATGCATTTTAATAAAAAATTGATTGCTTGTCGGTAAACTGGAGACTTGCACTGCCGAAAATAATAGACAAAAAAGAAATTCTGCCATAGCCCAAAGTGTTTATTTTGGCATTTTCTTTAAATGTGCCAAATAAAGTAAAACACATATATAAACACAGGTGAAATATCACAATTTACAATTTTGTCTTTTTTATGCCCCCATATCGATAATTGAAGGTGGGCATTTTCTCTTTGTCCTGTCTGTCTGTTTGTCTGTTTTTGCATCTGAAACTTTAACCCTGGATATTACTTTTGAACTATGTAAGATAGACTTGTATACTAGGTCTAGTCAAGAGGAACATGAATATGAAAAAAAAGGTCAGATCAAAGGTTAAGGTCACATTGGATAAAATAAGTGAAATTTGCTGTTTTCAGATATTTGACTGTAGAAACCTTATTATTTATTCTATTGAGACGGGGATTGTTCTATGTTATTGCTAATAAAGTTACACAACTGTAGTTTGTCGACATATTGTGGAAGCATTTACCGTTTGAAAAACAAGAGGCCAAAAAGGGGACAAACAGAAAAATATGAATTTTTTTAGTCAGTTTTTGCTGCATTATTGTCCTGTAGTTTTCTTATAGCATGTTTAAATAGATAGATTTAACAACAGAAACCATTTCAATAAACAAGAGGCCCACTTACTTAACCTCATCTACGACATAATTCTCTTAAAGGGGGTTTCATCTGCTTCAAAATAAAGGGTTTGATTTGTGTGTTTCTATGGTAAGAAACAACTTTTGAACCATGTAAATAGACTTTTTAAATACTTGTAAAGTGTATAGGTCTTGTCAAGAGGAACATAATGTCATGTCAATGGCGGTCGGAATTGAATTTTCATTTTTTGCTGATAAAATCAATACAATATTCGTAATCTATCCAAAAAGACAAAAGTTTCCATAAAAAATAAGGTGAAGGTCGAATTCTTGTGTTTTGACGTTTTTCAGTTTGACGTCATAACTTCATCCGTATTCCAAAACTATGTGTATTCGATGAAGTTCGGATAACTCAGTGATGATTTCTAAGAAGTTAAAGTCTATTTTCACTTAAAATTAGGTCAAACTGCAACAAATACCCCAACAGGTCAAAACTGCCAGATCTTATTCAATAAGAGAGAGCCTCGTTTTCGAAAATTCGTTGAAGTATCGATTATTTTAAAAATGGCAAATTGTTTGTAATCATTCAATATGTCAATGTTGTTCTTGTTTGTCAAAATATCCATTCGATTCTCTGCACTTGCTCATTTATGTCGTGATTCTATTAACCGGAAAAGTTCTTTTTTTATCGGAAGTGTTCTGTTCAAGAGTAAAATTAGAATCGAGTGTTGCTTAAGATTATAATCAATAAAAGAGAAAAAAATAATGCTTTTATTTTAAATTCTATTCCACAAAAACATTAGTGGACGTTTCTTTTGTTGAGTAGTATAGTTCAATTTGACTTTAATTTTTTCTTGATTTATTAGTTGCATTTGATAATGTATTATTTGTCCAATTATCGCATGTCCAAAATTTTCATAAGTAAATCTTTGGTAGGTACATCAGAATGGCTTGAAAATAGGTATGCAGCTTAAGCATGATCTGATATATTGTGTATGTAAATTTGCAAATGGTAGCTCATTTACAGTTCAACGGAATGATTGACATAGACATTTAATATTTGCTAGGATAGTATAAGGGCTAAGGAAAGCTGCATTGGGTATCGTGGCTCGAAATGTTTAACGTCATGGTCAGATGATTATAAACAACAATATTTCGAAAATCGTATGTGACCAATACCCACCAGTTGAGCGATACAGGTTCACATGTAAGCCTCTGGTTCTACTACACATTTCACATTTTTCAGGTGTACCACTTCCATAAAAAGAGAAGTTTGTAGAATGAATAAAGACAAATTGGAGCATGCATTAGATTTCTTTTTTAATCCTGCTTTTAACCAGGTTTAAAAATTTTGCTCTATTATACATCTGGTAGGGATAATGAACATTAGTCAGAAAAATGGTCAGTTGCAAAAATAAGATATGGATTGTATAAATACGGTTATTTTGAAGGAAATTAATAATGTCCAAAGGAGTTTAATTGTTTTGAGAGTAAAAGTCCTTCATTAGGTCTCATAAATGGTATAAAATGACTCTTTCACATGTACTACAATTGCGTCAACATTACAACTCTTAGAAATAACTTGCTTTTTTAGGAATTCCTAATATTATGTCATGAAACAAGTTTTAAACTTTTTAATTGCCATGCAAATGATTACTGAATTCTTGTGTACTTACAATACTGTATTTATTACTTGAAGACTGTCTCAGGAAGACATTCATAAGACAAGGTATTGGCACTTTTGTTACTTTTGTAAGGAACTGTAAATAGAAATTGCATATTTTGGTTTTACTTGAATAAGCTTTTAATACCCGCCTTTGCCACCATAATAAAAAATATTTATTATATTAGGATTAAGGACTCATTTTAAGGAAATTATCAATGTATAAACTCCGACAGCTCACTTGCAAACTGCGGTGTTTGTGAATGAGCTGGCAGAGTTGATATATACATAATTTCCTAAAAATCCTTATAATTCCAATTTTGCACTTTAAAAACTGCGTGATCTATGTTAATGATGTCTTTCTTTGCAGTACTATACTGTTACGAAGCGGATTAATGGGCAAACGAAAATGTCGTTTGCTATTCACGACGTTGACGAATGAAAATGATTGTTACAATTACATATAGAATCATGACTTGTTGAAACACTGATTACTGGAAGATTGAAATTTCAGAATAATAGTTTCATATACGAGACCTTATTAAAGATAAGGGATTTCTTCCATGAGTTTGAGAAATTTCGTTTTTTCCTGAGTGGGGTAAAAGAAAATTTCCCTCACAAGTGAAAACAATCTCTGTAAGATATAGAAAGCTATTTCAGTAAAATATACAAAAATTACAGCGATCAAACCGATGAAAAGAAAAACTTGCCATTCCTTGTGGATTTTCTTCTGTAAAATTGGAGAGGGGGTTATGAACTCAATAGAGATGAGGAAAGGGGATATACTGCTCTTAGTGTTGCCTTTTTAAAACAATTGCCACTACTACGGCTGAAACAATTAAATTTTATGAATGGATGTGGGGTAAGGAGGGATACCTTATTTGTGAGCATTACTGAAAACATAATTAAACTTATTTCTAATACTTGTACTTTCAGAGCTCACATACAAAGAAAAGACTAATGCTTTACACATTGCATTCAATATGCATTGAGTGATCCTTTTGATGAAAAATTTAGTGAATTATGTGATGAAAATACACATGAGATAACATGTGATAGATGTGACCTGTTTCCAAAAACCATAAAAAGATTAACAATCTGATGAAAAATTTGAAAGGTGAAAACATGTAAATTGCCAGATCATCGTATAAATTTTACCAGAATCGACAATGCTAATTTGGTGTCGTTGGGAAAAGTGACAGTGTTAAATTTTAGTTTTTTTTTTTCAGTTTGGCTAAAAAAAAGTAAACTGAACTATTTATTTGAATTTTGGATATAGGCACAGAGTTCTCTAATACGGAAAGCATATTTGTTTCAGTTGATTACATAAAATATCTTATTTGAGATGCACAGGTAAACAAAATGTTTGTTTCGCAAGCAAATGCACAGGGAATTAATAACGAAGACATACTGATTATATGCATAGTTTGTTGGTATTAGAATCTGTATTAGGCCAAGCCTGTCGTATGAGCCAATAACACTATGAGTCACAACAGCGATGAGTAGTGAAGCAGTTAGTTTACATGGCAAGCGAGACCTGATATAAATTCTCACACTAACACACTATGCATGTTATAAGTAAACTTAAAATTGAATAAAAACTTAGGAGAAAAGCAAAACTTGAAAGAATTATAAAAGCTACGGCATTGACACCAACAATTTACACATCTGCATGCATCTACCGCAATACATATTGTTCATTAACTTTCTAACACACTGTATTTTTTCAGTACATTTTATTTATTTTTTTTTTTTGGAATTTATATATATCGGTGTGGCTTTTCAAGAAATAATTGTGGTGGAGGCATTTTAATAAAAAAAATGATTGCTTGTGGGTAAATTGGAGACTTACACTGCAGAAAATCATAGAAAAAAAGAAATTCTGCCATAGCCCAAAGTGTTCATTTTAGAATTTTCTTCAAATGTGCCAAATAAAGTAAAATACATATATAAACACAGCTGAAATATCTCAATTTACAATTTTGTCCTTTTTTATGCCCCCATATCTATAATTGTAGGTGGGTATTTTCTGTTTGTTCTGTATGTCTGTCTGTCTGTTTGTGCGTCCGAAACTTTAACCCTGGCTAAAACTTTTGAACTATGTAATATAGACCTGTATACTAGGTCTGGTCAAGAGGAACATGAATATGAAAAAGGGTCAGATCAAAGGTTGTGATGTTGAAAATGCGTATCAGAAGATTTCAGATTGGCAATGTCATGTACTGCACACTGTTAACCAAGATTTGAGCAGTACTGCCTTACTTGATTAACCAAGAAATACCAAAGTTACTGTGAACTTAAATTCTGCATATGCGCATTTCGACAACTTATGTCTCTTCAGTGCAGATAAAATCTAAACGTTTGGAAGACCATAAAATCAAAGATGTTTAAAAACTGATAGAGAACAAATAACCAATATGATCTAAATGTAAAGCCAAAATCAGCTGACAGAGCTTTGCATGAGGGAGATACTCCTTAGTTTTCAATAAATGTACAAAAATTTAGATATCGTAAGGTTCCAAATAGAATCGGCTTACGGGTCAGCACCAAAGCACTGACTACTGGGCTGGTGAATACCCTCGGGGACTAACAGTCCACCAGCAGTGGCATCGACCCAGTGGTTACCAATGACTAAATACCGAAGTTACTGTGCATTTAAATTCTGCTTATGCGCATTTCGGCAATTATGTCTCTTCAGTGCAGATAAAATCTAAACGTTTGGAAAACCATAAAATCAAAGATGCTTAAAAACTGATAGAGAACAAATAACGAATATGATCTAAATGTAAAGCCAAAATCAGCCGAGGACAGAGCTTTGCATGAGGGAGATACTCCTTAGTTTTCAATAAATGTACAAAAATTTAGATATTGTAAGGTTCCAAATAGAATCGGCTTTCGGGTCAGCACCGAAGCACTGAATTACTACATATGGATGCTCTGACAACTTGTTTCTCTTCAGTGTATATGAAATCAAAACATTTGGAAGCCATATACTAAAACCTGATAGAGAACAAATAACCAATAAAATGTGAGAATCTGGATAAAAAATAACTAAATACCGAAGTCACTGTGAACCTACTTTCTGCATATGCG
>MJUU01052205.1:6850-45441 GCA_002080025.1 Modiolus philippinarum
TTTTTTTGCCAAAATTCTGCACAGAAAATTCTAACATAAGGATTTTACAGCCCTTTCTCCGAACCCAAGACAAAAAAAATGACACTACTTTAATGTACATAAAATTTCGTTGATATAAGGGTTTAACGCTATATCTTTCCTTTATCACAATTACTCCTGATGAAGAATCCAATGGATATCCTTGCTTTCAAATGTCATTTGTTCTATGACGGAACACCATTAATAACTTTTAGATTACTGTTGAAATTTGCTTTAAATTTAAGATTTTAAGTCAAAATGCTTTAGATCATATTGGTTGCTTTGTTCTCTAGCAGTTTTTAAACATCTTTAAGTTTACGGTCTTCCCGGTCAAATGTTTTGAATTTATCTCTACTGAAAAGACACAAGTTTTCGAAATGTCCATATGCAGAAACTAAATTTGCAGTAAGTTCGGTAAATACCTTTTATGTTTTCGGATAATATTTGGAGATCAACTGTTCATATCTTCCATAAAACTTCATAGATGTGTTTATCAATTTACGAAATCTGTAACCTTGTTGTAAAAGTTTGGATGTGATATTAAGGTTATCTTCATTAAAGTCGTAAAGACTAGAACAGACTAATACGAATCGTACATGCCTGGATACATTAGTCAATGCTCGAACCGCACAGAGTGTATTTACTAATTTTTTTTTAAAGAAATACCCATTGCAAAAGTCTTATCTGCACTGTATTTGACATCAACTTGCACATATAAGGTCATATAAGCCTTACAGATGATTCAGTGAAAGCAACTAATGATCGCGGGCAGTTTCATATAGCAACAACTAAGCGGACAGACTGAATACACAAGGGAGCAACTAGGCGGACAGACATAATTCATTGGGTGTACATGAAAAAACGTCCTNATTAAAAAGTCACTAGAACTGAGAAAAGTGGACTCTTAACTGTGTAGTTTATATATTCAAAATTTAAATATACTATATACCATTCTTTTTACATGTATGTATTGTCTAATGTTATAGTTTTATAATTTGTATATACTTTATGTCATATGTTTTGTTTATATTCCTTCAGCCCAGTTGGGCATGAATGTGCATTTATGAATAAAGGTTTATTTTGACTACCCCGCATAGATAGGGCATTCCCCTATCCACCAGATAAGGACGCACCCAACAGCTCTGTAGCCTGAACCCGTGACATCCGGTTCAGGTGCCGGGAAACAAAAATGACTATAAATATAGGTATAACAAGTGGACTGGTATAAATGATCCAAATTAAAGTTCCATGCATACCTCTTGAAAGAGCAGAGGATTTACTCTGGACAAACGGGGTACCTCGTTGGGAGATATTTGAGCCTGTATTGCTCACCTTGAACATGCATGATCTTTTGATAATCTGAGACGGCGACAGACGATCGACCGACGACGGACGTCAAATGATTAAAAAAGCTCACCCTGAATATAGCTAGGTGAAATAAAAATGACGGATTTCAAAAAGAACATCAAAGTGCCATGCATCACTGATATATGTACAAATTATGTGCAAAAATAAAAACTTAATATTTCGGAAACTAGGAGATTTGCTGCAGACGATGTACCAATTTTGCAGCCACTTATGCACCGCCGCCAGCCGCCATTGCTTCATTTCAATAACGGGATAAAATGGTGAAAATTGTTTATTCCCAATGCAACATTCACATTAATTTCAGAAAATTAATAGCCTTTCAACTTATCAACCACCATTTTCTCTCTTTTATATAATTACACCCAAAAATTTTAAACTTTTAAACAGAAAATGTTTACTATATTCAGAACAGATATATAACTCTAAAATGCAAACGTCCGCAGAAATTTGATATAGATAGGTTTGGCTGCCGTATTTAACAAAAGCAAGTGTATAAGTGTCATTTTAAGAAACTTGAAGTGTAATTGTATTTAATCAAAGTGAAACAAACAATATTAAATTTGCCATTGGTTTTTAAATAATTGTTCGTTATAACATTTCTCACACTTTTAAAAGCTATAGTTTGACATCTATATAAAGCAAATACATTTCAGAGTTTAAAAACTGTCTACTTTATAAATAATTTAACACATCTATATAATAAAAGAGGGTTGGTTGGGGATCTGATCTACGAATCTGGGGAAATAACCGTCAAAACTCGAATTCCAGAGAAAATAAACTTTTTCAACCCCAATTTCCGATAAATCAAAATGGAAATCTGGTATCCAATTAAAGGTTAATCCTGAATTCCCGCTGAATAAAATAGGTGTTATCGGGTCTTTTTGAACCCCATAAAACTATTACAAGCCGCAAAAACAATATTTGTGTTTGCATTGACTAACTGGTTGAGTTTTATATTCAGCATACAGCAGAGGTCATTTTATGGAGTATTGCATTATAAACAATGTAAATGGGTTTAATGACTAAGGGAGCGACCATTTCTAATTTTAGGGGGGGGGGGGGGGCTTTGAAGGAATTTGAAAAAATAAGTCCAGGATCAGAAATTTGGTGAAAAATATAATCAGGACAGGAGGAAGCTAAAAATAACTAAGTTGCCAAATTTGAAGTAAAGAAAAAAAAAGTCTTTCGTGACTTATATGGTTTCTGATTGGTTCATATTTCCTATGTGCAGTTTAATTGTCACCGTCTTTCTGGGTAGTTTTCTTTAACATAAAAACTGGAATGGAAAGGTACACGTTCACTAGCTGCGGAACCGTAGCACTTACGGTCCTTGTGCTGATTTTTTGAAAGTTACGGACCATAGATGGTCCACCAAATCAGAAAAAATAAAAGGACCAATAGAGCTACGGTTCCGCGGCTACACGTTCACCTACTTCGGGGTCGTTTCTTAGAAGTAAATCTTACACGTAGCTAAGGAAGCACGTTTACCAAACTTCTTCCTAGAACACAAAATAAGCGATTCATATACAAACAGAAGCACTGAAAAACATATCAAAAATAAGAAAGAAAAGATAAGATAAGATAAGGCAATACACTTTTTTCGATATTATCTAAACCTGCATATTCGGATCACAAAATCTGGTACAAAGTTGGTACAAAAAAGGGAGAAAAGTATTGAACAGTTTCAGAAGAGTACACTTAGTTTAGTACCATATTTAGGGTATTGCAGTCTATATTAAACAAAAGTTCAATTGCTATACAAGTTGAAATTGCCTACTATAAAACAAACAGATAGACGAAGGCGAAGGAACGGACGGACAATTATAAATTATTGACAGAAAAGAAAGAGTGTCTCTTTCGAATGCCCTTTAAGATGTTTCCTTGGGATATCATCAGTATACTTATCATGTTCAAACGTGTAATTTTTAATAAAAAAATAATCATTTCGTTAAAAAAAAAAACACTGGCAATCTAAGCACAATAACCATGGCGATACAGTCAACGTCAAACAAACAAACAACTTTGAACTCCACAAAAAAGAACATCATTTTACTTCAAATTCAGTAATATACAATTACCACCCTAGATAGTGTGTGACCCAGCGGTTTCTCTCCCCGAGATATTAAGGTAACCCGAGAGCTTGCTCGAGGGTGACCTTAATTTCGAGGGGAGAGAAACTGATGGGTCACACACTATCTAGGGTGGTACTGAACTGTTATATTATATCGAATTTTCTTGTCCCCGGTTGACCTTCCTATGCGACCCAATGCTAAACGGTTGACCCAGCGAAATATAAAATGTCATATAACACGATTTGAACAAATCAGATGATAGATATTTAAATGAGTATATAATATTCTGCAATATCAAATAAACAAGATGTAATATTGTTGGATATTTTTACTATTGAGGGATTTTAACACTTCATCAAATTCTGAAGTGCACTGTGTCTGCGTGTTTATAAATGTTACTTCTGTACTGTGCCTTTTAGTTTTGGTGTACAGTGGTTTCGTGTTTATTACATTGTCAATGGAATCTTTTATACTGCATCTTCATAGCACTTGCTTAGTTATTTTTGTCAACGGGCGAATAACATTCAATATTTGTCCGAACAGGCCCCATTACAAAACACCTAATGAAATTGCAACTTGTTTGTGCCAGAGTATACTTATGAAGAAATCCCGAGGGAACATTTTGTAAGAGCTCTTTGTTTCAAGTACTGGTGTTATATAGCAATTTTTCGATCGTGCTACTTTATTGTCAGGAAAAAATATGGATCGATGATCTTATTTTCCCACAAGAAAGTTTTGGGTCATTATCATTTTTCCCCACAAAAACGGGAAAATGTAAATATATTTCAGTTTTTAACATATTCTTAGGTGAGCATGTAGCAAATGTTTGGAGCCTGGGCAACGGAAGAGGCATAGCCCAATATTGTAGAGTCCCAAGAGACGATTTTGGCGAATTCTGGTTAACGGAATAACACACACACCTGCATTATACATCTTTGGAAAGAGGAGACCATTGTACATCGAAATAACGATGTCGTAGTCATTTGATATGGTCACAATTTATTTCAGACGAGGTCAAAGGTCAGTTCCTGATTTTTTGAAAATTTTTATACAACTAAGATAGCTTCATTTCCCCAATTGCACTGCCATAAAATTTGAATATCCATTGGAAATTTTATTATTATTTTGACTTTTTGCGTGTTTAGCTTTTAATAACGATTTGTCTTCTGTCTTTAAAGTTGGCATTTGTTTTGTAGGCCTGGTAGGCCTTTTATTTCAAATATTTGCACCTCTTAAACAAGAGGCTCTCAAGAGCCTGTATCGCTCACCTGTGTTCTGCAGCACTATAATTCCCAATTGATGGCCCATCTTTGGTGGTGTATGTACATAAAAATCAGAAACTTTTTATAAAATTTAATTAAAATTGTTCAAGCAGTTTCGGAGAAGATTTTTTAATGCAGTTTCAAAACGTAAGGGCCTATGTTAATCTACATTCCCTGCTGGCATCTATTTAACATAAAACTTTGAAGAGGGTCACATAAGGACTATCATATCAAAATTCTACTGAAATTGTTCAAGCAGTTTCAGAGGAGAAGATCTGTTTATGCATTTCCCACTGGGTCAAATGTTAAACTAAGTTTTCCTATTGGTGGCCATGTCGGAAGACGGATCAGCACCAAAGTACCAAGCTTGGTCAAGATCTCACAAGTTTCATTTATGCAATGTTTAAATTGAATCCATTCAATGGGTTTTCATGGTATATTTGTATGCATTTCCCCATAGGATCCAATTCATTGCTGGCAGCCATGTTGGATAATGGATCAGAACTGAAGTAACAACACTTGGTCAGCTTCTCATAAGCAAAGTTTGGATTAAATCTATGAAGCAGTTCTCTAGAAGGTAATTTTTTGTTAAATTAAGTTCACAGCTGGTGACACTTGGTCAGCACCTGACAGGCATCATTCTTAAATCCATTCAGCAGTTCTCTAGAAGATCTTTGTGTGCATTTCCCATAGGGTCCAATGCTGTCGGTCATGTAAGATGAAAGATTGACACCAAAGTAAAAACATTTGGTCAGCACTCATAAGCATCATTCATGCCCAGTTTGGTTCAAATCCATTCAGTGGTTCTCAAGAAGAAGTTCTTTGTATGAATTTTCCCATTAGGTCAAATGGTAAACTAAGTTCCCCGCTGGCGGCCATCTTGGAAGCGGTCGGAAAACTTGAATGTGTTCAATAAAATATAGTCCTTAACATGCTGAACATTTTTGCGATTTAAACTTGACCTCTATCTCAAAGCGTTTTTGAAATATAGGACAAAAAGTAAAAAATCACGAAAAATTTGATCAATAAAGGACCACAACTCATATATAGGTCCTTGGATTTTCTTCAAAATATCCATGTGGGTAGATCTTAACATGCTGAACACTTCTGCAATTTAAACTTAACCTCTATCTGTTAAAGTTTTTTTAATGAAAAATTAAAAACGTCAAAATTTTGAAAATTTTACGGAAAAGGGGCAATAACTCTTAGATGGGTTATCAGATTTTCTTCACAATTTCAGCATCGGTAGATCTTCTAATGCTGATCATTTTTACTCGGCAGATATCTGTAACAGTTTTTGAGTTATATGCCAAAAACTGTAATTTACCCCTATGTTCTATTTTCAGTAACGGCAGCCATGTTGGTTGACCTAAGACATACAAAATAACAAATTTGAAACTAGATGCACTAGTGATGATTCAGTTAAAGTTTGGTTCCATTTGACCCAGTGGTCTCAGAGGAGAAGATTTTTGAAAGTGAGCTAACGACGGACGCCAAGTGATGGCAATAGCTCACCCTGGCATAGCCAGGTGAGCTAAAAAGAGGGTCTTCCAGTAATGAAGAACTGACAATTTCTATTTTTTATAAGACGATTGTTTAAAGGAAACATTAAATTCAATTTTAAGAATAATCTCTACAAAAATGAACAAAACTTCGGCAAAATAATTCATACTTTTATTATTGGTGTGACGGAGCCAATTTCCCCCCAAAACACGTTCGGATATTAAACACTGATTATAACCCACTTAATTTATTTGAAATGATAGAGAATTAGAGTTTTCTATTTATATACAATTTGGTTTGTTATGCCTAATCATTTATGTTTGCACTTTTATATGCCTCCATGGGGCAGTTTTTTTGGTTCAATAAATATTATGCATCAAAATTCGAAATGCGAGCAACGCATGGTAAAATTGTCAACAGATTTACGTCAATTGGCTGGGTTTGGATCTATCAAGTACTTTATTCGATTACTGGAATTGAGTTATCGCTCGTTGTACACTAAAACATTTTCCAATTGTTATAGCTTTATTCATTTTGTATTTGTTATCGGAAATTCAACTGGCCTCATTTACATGCACATTTTTACACACATGTGTATTTTACATAGGTATGCAAATTTGCATTGCATGTAAACGCAACAACTGCATAAGTGTGTTAACATTGCATGAAGTCAGGGGCAAGTGTAAATTATATTTGCACATGTGTAAATTTACACAGAATGCATTTTGAGCATGTAAATGCAAACTAAAAAATGCACACCGTGCAAAAAACTTTTACATTTTTAAATGTTTTCGGCCCTTTTCACCTCTTGTAATGAGCTTTTTAAATTAAATTACCCATCTCAGATTAAGTGCATAGCAAATAATGGTGAAGTTTTACGTTATAGTTAAAGTATGTTTCAGAGTAATTAATTGGATTAAAGTGCTTCGTAAGAAAAGGGGTGGTCAAGATGCCTGAGCGCGCAGCGCGAAGGCATTTTAACCACCCCTTTTCTTACGAAGCACTTTAATCAAATTAATTACTCTGAAACATACTTTAACTAACTTAAATTTAAGACCGTGCAATTTATTTAATATACTGACATAGCTTTTCAAAAGCATATTAGGGAATGCCACTGTTTTCTACAACTTTAAAGGTACCCTTAAAAACGAGAAATTACAAAAATCGTGACCACAGAAAATTACTACGACATAAAAAAATATTGAATTTAATAGCATTTAAAGTGAAAATTAGCCGTGTGTGATTCCGTTAATCCAACCTCGAAACTAGGCAACTTTTTAGACCTTGTTCATCCTACTAATATATATAAATCTTTTGCTAAAATGTCCATCTAGGTTATCAGATTCGCTAAAATGTCCTATGAATTTTTGTATTTCCTATTTACCAATGTAAAAAAACCATTAAAAATCTGTTAATTTTCTCCCATTTCTCACCGCTTATGGCCACCTATAGCTATAAGGACTGTTGTAGCCAAATTTAGTTCTGATAAGCGTAGAAGTTTCAGGGGGCGATTTCTGAATGCAAACCCGGCTGACGGCCATCTTCGATAAAGTGCGAACCTGAAAAACAAACCACTAAATGACTATTGAGGCCAAATTTGATTCAGTCCTTTGCTTTGTTGTATGGGTCAATTGCTCCAAAGAGTGTATAAAACAAAGACAAATTAAAAACGCTTATAAAACAAAGACAAATAAAAAACGCTATAAAACAAAGACAATAAAAAACCGGCTTATAAAACAAAGATAAATAAAAAACGCTTTAAGGATAGTCACTTCTCAAGTTTATAGTATCAAGGTTTTGAAATTAGTATGTTTATTTATTAGATTATCGATCATACAAAAATATTGATAGGTCCGTGTGCCCATTCAGTTTGAAGTTTAAGTGCCTGAAAGTTTGGCGGGAAACCAAACTCCTCTAGATTTTTCATTTACTTTGCATCAAAGCAATCAACCTTTGAAATACAATGAAGATATATCAAGAATTTCATAAAATTTTGTCAAAAGTTTATTCAAGATATATTTATATACTATTGGTAATTTGTTTTGCGAGTATGGAATTCTCTGCTTGTATTGCATCGAGTGCGATAGCACGAGATGCAATACTAGCTGAGAAATCCATACGAGCAAAACAAATTACTAATAGTATTTTTATCGCTAATTCTGTTATTGATATATACCAGATATATGTTTCTTTGCTACAGAAATTTTTTTTAGATCAAATATATATTTTTTTGGTTAAATAAAACGCTTACTTTATTGGGATTATTTTTTCCACGAAACGTCACGCGACGTCGTATGAATACGCTGTTGCTAACGTTCCATAAAGATTGACGATAATATTTCATATCAGCGCAGTGCAGTGATAATAGAATTATCGTCTCTCGGAAACTATTAAAAATCAAACAAATTAGCGATAAACAAACATACTAGTAGTTTGAAAAGAAAAGTGAGGGCCAGTGTGGAAAATTTTCTAATGCATCGTGATGGATAAAATATGAGATTTCCGAAAGTCAGAGACAGTTTAAAACACCTGAAGAGTGACCATCCTTAAAAAAAATGAGTTAATTCTATATTATAGAACACTGAAGCACAGTACACTGTCATTAAATTACAACAATAAGTCACAGTACACTCGTATAATTTTATGTAATAAACATCGAGTCATAGTGTACTGTAGAATTTAATGAAGTGTTTAATTCCATCCATAGTAAAAGTATTCAACAATATAATAATATTTGTGGACCATGCTTGTTTGCTTTTGAAGATTAATGGGTTTGAGGGCAGGTTAAATGCATGATTTTATATGATGCAATATTTTGGGGTAGAAACGTGAAATAACTAGAAGTGAAATCAGATGTTCACACTAAAGGGAATGATTATCTCACGGAGGTTCACTGCGATGTTGTTTATATCAAGGATTTCTTGAAACCTAATTTAATTGATTAAGCATTGTATGCTAATAAATGGTAAAAAGAAATATATAAGTCTATGTATGTGCTTTTAACAGAAATAAGGGACATTAAAAATTTGGCGGAAATGGATTTCTCTTGATTTTCCCTTAATTTAACATCAGGGCATTTTGTTTTGTTTAAAAGATAGGAAGTTATATCAAGAAATATATGAAAATTTTTCAGGTGTCTTAATTTGATCTATAGAAGACATTCATGAAATAAAAAGTGGGGGTCCGCGTGCAAAATTCTTTAAGCCATTGTATAACAAAGTACCGAAGTTACTGTTAATTTATTTTTTGCAAATGCGCATTTCGACAACTTATGTCTCATCAGTGCAGCTCAAATCAAAACAGTTGGAGGTCCATTAACCGAAAAAACCAGAAAATCAGTGAGAGGAGTTCCAAAATCTGACACAAATTCAAAAAAAGTGATGAAGGAGCCACCTTAAAGAGAAAAGGTAATCAGGACTTTACAATATTCACTCCACAACATATCTGGATAGATATCATGGAAAAATTACATTAAAAAACGAAAATAAACATGCAAGACTTGGTTTCTCGTATGGTCAACTTGTAATATTGTGTTAAAAAAAAAGCAAGACACAGTACACCAAAACAGGCACATTTCATATAGGACACCTTTTACTCAGTGTGCAGACTGATGTTTCAAAAATATTGATGTTCCGTGTGGCTTCTTAAACCAAATTATTTTTAAGGATTATACGTTTGCATTATATCGGCACTTCTTGATGTTCGACATACCTAAAACATTAGACAACAAAAATATTCTAGCGTTTTGTAGATTTAGAACGCTAAATTGTAAGTTACCCATAGAAACAGGACGATGGAAGAATACTGCCAGAGAAAATCGAAAATGTATTCTTTGTAATTCATGCGATTTAGGATGACGAGAGAAAACAGTTTATCAAAATAGACCAAATATTTTGAAATTTCGAGATTTGATGAATACTTAAGATGTGTCATTGAAAATTTATCAGAATAATACTAAAGCGTATAGCCTCTCCGGGGTAATATTATATAATACATTTCTTTATCATCCCGACTGCACCTCTGTCTCACATTTTGTATTACTATTATTGTCTATTATTCTATCTATATCTGTATCTGTGAGTCTATAGATGGACTTAATTTGCATTGTGTGACATTAGACTTTAGATATTAAACTAAAGCACTGACCAAAGATTATTTTATGCATGAGTAACTTATCAATACTGCGTGCACGTGACGTTAATATATTGCAATATAAATTTTGTTATTTCTGTATAATATACTCTTGATTTATTACAAATATAGATATGATCTTCATCAAAAATGTATTTTTATTTGAAATAATTAATTAATATAAATTTTGTTACATCCTGACATGATTAAATATAATAAAAAGGTAATTTTCTATTAATATATAAAAAATTGTGAAAAGCAAATTTTCAGGGCCAATAATCCTATCGTGTGGTGTGTAACGAGAGGGTCTGGAAGGGCATGCCGTTTCATGTAATCAATAATTACTTTTTTCATGTAGAGAAATGTGTGAAATCAAAAATCATGCAATTACGCTCTTAAAAACGACCTTTTCAAGACCTAACTTTAGTGTTAAATTTTTTATAAAGAGTTTAGATTTTTGTAACAATAACTGAATAAACATTTGAATAATAGAGTAACTGAATAAACATTTGAATAAAAAAGTGTGTTGATTTGATTTACATTTACAACCTCGTTTGAGGTTAACTTAGTATGCATATTTGATGTGTTCTATACTCTTTACATTTAGTCCAATTTGCTTTAGATAGTGTACTAAAGCCGCTTTCAGAAATAATTTTACGCTTGAATGACTTGACATGTTGGCTATTTGTTACTGTTATAAAGTTCATTTTATACTTCCTCATTTTGGTAAAATAATAAAAAGAAAATTTACAAAAAAACAAATAAGATAGTCAAAATAAACCTGATTTTATATAAATTTATAAACATTATAAATTTGTATTAACTTTGAGTCAAGTTAATATAATTTAAGATGAATTTATTATTAATATATTAAAAATTGCCAAAATCAAATTTTAAAGGGCGATAATCGTATGCGTCTAAATTAAAACGTATTATTTTTTAGAACAAGTGACTTCATTTGAAAGTACTACATATGAACATTCAAGGGAAGGGATTGAAAAGGCAGCTGGGGATATAAATGAACTTTTTCTTGAATTAACAGAGAAATCATGCAGAAACATAAATTTTAAAAAGAAAAAGCCATGGGCTGATTCAGAAATAAGAGATTTAAAGATGACCATAACAAATTTAGGAATTAATCTAAAAAGAAATCCATTTAATTTACAATTAAAAACAAAATTCTATAAGTATTGCAAAGATTTAAAAAAATTAGTGAAGCGCAAAAAATATATTTATAAAAAAGAACTTTATAATCAACTATTAAGATGGAAAGAAACCGATCCAAAGCAATATTGGGAAAAGAGATAACAACTCTCAAAATAAATATGACTCTGAAATCAATTTTTTAAAATTAATAGACCATTTCAAAAATCAAGGAAAATGTGAATCATATAACGTGGACTTACAGAATAAAATAGAAGAATATATTGTTGAAAATAAAAACAAATTAAAAGAAAATAATATTACCGATAATCCTTTTACAGTATCAGAAATAAAAAAGTGTATAAACAAACTAAAAATGAAAAAGAGTGCTGGTCCAGACCACATATGTAATGAAGTAATAAAATTTAGCTCTGTTGTAACGTGTAAATCTATAGTTAAAATGTTTGATTCTTGATACTGGAAATTTCCCTTCTGATTGGAGGAAAGCATTTATTGTTCCAATTCACAAGTCTGGAAATACAAATGATTTAAATAATTATCGGGGTATCTCCTTACAAAATTGTATAGTTAAATCATTCAGCTCTGCTTTAAATAGCAGACTATCACTGTATGATGACTTATTTTCAAATAATCAGTTTGGTTTTAGAACAAACCACAGAACTTCTGACAGTCTTTTTGTACTAAAAACACTCATAACTAAATACCTTTTTCAGAAAAAAAGTAAAATATATGCTTGTTTTATAGATCTACGTAAAGCCTACGATACTGTTTGGCATAAGGGCTTTCAATACAAATTAATGAAAAATCATGTTGGAACTAAATTCTTCAACATTATACATGATATCTGTAATGTCTGTCAGTCTGCTGTAAAATCAACAACAGACACTCTAAATATTTTAATATAGCCTTAGGAGTAAAACAAGGGGATAGCTCAAGTTCTACTCTATTTAATTGTTATATAAATGATATACATGACATTTTCGACGAATCTTGCGACCCTCTGAAGCTCGATAATACATATATATATCTAGTCTGAGTTTTGCTGATGACTTGATAATTTTTTCAGACTCTCATACAGGATTACAGAATGCTTTAAATAAATTAAAAATGTATTGCTATGACTGGCAACTAACAGTTAATGTAAAAAAAAAAATCAAAAGTTCTCACATTCCAAAAAAAATATTTTGCTACTCCAACTCTTTTCTATGACAATAAACCACTTACAGAAGTAAAAGAATATAATTATTTAGGAAATACTATAAATTTTAAAGGTCAGTTCAAAGAATGCATACACGAACTAGCAAAAAAAGGTCTTAAAGTTTTATTTTCTCTGAGAAAATTGTTTTCAAATTTTGAACATTTACCTGTCGACCTTTCTTGTAAACTATTTGACATTCTTATTCGACCTGTCTTACTTTACAACTGTGAAATTTGGTTTATGTATGAATATCTCCCTTTATATAGAGCCCTTCTTCGGGCAGAGAAAAATAATAAAACTTGTGATGAATTATCATTTGATTATAGAACACAATACGAAAAAATTCAAACTAAGTATTGTAAAACCATTTTAGGACTTAAAAAAACAGCAAGTAATATTGCGTCAAATGCAGAGTTAGGACGATTTCCATTATCATTGTTCATCAAAACCCAAACACTGATTTATTTTTCCCGAATAAATACAAATAATATAAACCCCTTGTTACAGAAGCACTAAGAGTAAATAAAAACCTGCACGAAGAAGGTATTTACTCTTGGTATACTTGTATAAATAATATATTTAATGAATTTGATCTAGATATTGATATCTATTCCAATATAAACAAAACATTTAAAAATATAAAATATTCCATAAAAACACAGTTTAAAAAAAACAGTTACTGAAAAATATGCCAGCAAACTTAAAGAAAAAATTTCATCATTTACTGATGAATCAAAATTATTTTTATATAGTAAACTAAAATTAGATATAGGTTTTGAAAAATATTTATCAGAACTGTCATTCAAAAATAGACAAATTTTAACAAAATTTCGTTTGAGCGACCATAGTCTACAAATTGAAACTGGTCGTTACAAAAATATTCCCCGTGAACAGAGATTATGCAATACTTGTAGAGTGATTGAAGATGAATCCCATTTTTTACTAAACTGTAAAGTTAATGAACAGAAAAGATTGGAATTATTCAAAATAATACATTTAAATTTCCCAATTCTCAAAAACTTTAACTCATTTGAAAAAATTAACTTCATTTTAAACCCTAATTCAACCCTTTTACCAGTAGTTTGTACCTTTTTAAAACAATCTGTGGAATTGATATAGGGTCCACAGCGGTCAGAGAGTTATCGTTACAATTTTCTGTATATTGTAATATTATATGTTGTATATATCATGTATGTGTTCGCTTTAGTATTGCTTTAACCCTTAAGGGTATAATTATGCAATAAAGTTAAACTATTTATGTATTTTGTTTATATTCCCTGGAATTGGGCCCGGGTTGTGGGCGGTCACTTCCATATTTTCTTGAAAGGGTGCCGCTGGAGTTCCGAGACCCCTACTCACGTGAGCGGGTAACACTTCCCGTATATTAACGATGTACATATCATAAGCTATTATTTATTTGTCATGTTTAAATAGTTGACATAAATTCATATATGATCAGCAGCTGTGGATGTGTAAAATGTAAGTGTTTTTCATACAAAAAGAAGAACTTTTATCATAATTGTCAATACAATCATTGGCTATTTTATAATTCACCAAATAGTAATATTTGCTGCTCTGTTGTTGTAGACCACACTAGTATCCACACAACTGATAATATGTACTTTAAGTTACTTGTGTGTTTCTTTTATATATTATTATTATTATTGTTGTTAAATATACATGTATGTGCTCTGTTTTAATCATTGTAATATATATGCCCCCTGTAGGCCCTTGATTTGGCAAATAAAATTCTGTATTCTGTCTCTGATACAATTAGTTATGTAAACTTTGTAAAACCTACTGTGTGCAAACCTCTTCATAGTATTTCTTACCATCTCCCCTACCCTTTCATATACTTTGTATCACCTATTCCAGCGGCACGCAATAACAACTTGTATATAGGAATTATAAGTGGCCCCGAGTATATTCCTGATGATTGCTTAAGATGTCCTACATCGATACGACAATATATTTTAGATCAGTTAAGATTTATTAGACAAATAATTGTTTCTACAAAATTACAAGATTATTGGCCCTTAGTCCCATTTAGTTGAATCTTTTATCTTAACTAGAGAAACTGTTACCAAAGCTCACAACTACATACCCGCCGCACATCTATTTGATTCCAGAAGTAAAAAAATCACTCCCCCAAAAAAAAAATATCAAGTCAATTCAAATTTTTAAATAGCTGCATGGTGCACAATGGCAATATGTACTGAACATTCTGTGAAAGTTTCATTGAAATTTCACCAAGTGGCCTAGGAGGAGTTATCGCCACAAAGTGAAGGTATGTACCCTATTACGGACGGAATAGTGAACGGACGGACAGACAAACGGACACTATATACCATCGCCAGTAAAGCGGGAGAGGGGGTATAAAAATATGCAGACCTTCGGACTATCGGACCTTCGGATTATCGGACTTTCGGACTATCGGATTATCGGACAATCGGACCTTCGGACTATAGGCCCTTCGGACTATCGGTGTGTAACTGGAGAACAATGGTAGATTTAATTTTAAATATTTTGGGGCCAGGTGGACCCCCTTTAGATCGGAAAATGTTTTAAATTCCTAGGGATTTTTTTCTGAAAATTTTGTTAAGACCACCACCCCCCTCCCTTTATGAAAAAATTATAAGTCGAGCCCCCCTTTAATAGCAGAAAGTCTGGAACCGCCACTGATATAAGCATATTTTCGCAAATCATTATAGTTAAAATCTGATATAGAATTACAACATTATTGCCCCCCTTCCCGGGGTAACTTAATTGGTATTTTCTCAATTTACGGATGGATGCACCAAATTGGTCTCGAAAGATGCCTCGAATCTATATATTCATGTATTTTAAACATACCCCACATGATCTGTGTGAGGTGTCAGACATCGTTGTGTCAGAGCGAAGCAGGAAATCATTGATCAGTTCCAAATTTTACGATAAACCAGGTGGACCTGATAATTTTCCCCAACTTTATGTTATCGTACTTATTGTGTCGGTAGACCGGAAGAAAGCGTACGTATCTGCAAAGTAAAGGTGGGGCTGAAAGTGTAACCTGAGAGTGTAACTAACTACGGACATATATATCTGTTACAAATTCTCTTAGCAAATTGCTTGAAAAATAACACACTTTTAATTACATTTTTGTCACATGATCAGTCTGGATTTAAGCATAGAGATTCCATTGTTAACCAATTAACACCACTATCAGCTAAGTGCGAATCGACGAGTCAAGCAATATATGCGGTTATTGATAAATTATTACTGTCATAAACATTATTAATTTTATTACAGTAATAATTTCTTTACCGGATCGCATCTATTGATAATGATCTCATCGATTCGCACTTGGCCGATAGTTGACACTTTAATGAAAATTTAGACATAGGTAAAGATGTAAGACGCGTGTTCTGTGTAGTCTCAAAGGCATTTGACCGAGTATTGCACCGAAGTCTAATTTTTATGTTTAGAAAAAAACCGATTTCAAAGGTAATCTATTAAATTGGTTTAGAAGTTACTTAACGGATCGCAAACAGCGAGTTTGTATGGAAAAATATATCTATAGTTGGAAAAAAAAATTAATGTTGGCGTACCTCAAGGGTCTTGAGCCTCACTTGTTTTTGTTGTTTATCAACGATGTTGTTTCTAATACAATAAAACTCTTTGCAGAGGACAATTTCCTCTATTGTTTTGTTGATGATCAGTAAATAGCAGAGTCACTTAAGTTGGCTCACTCGTCACATTTTTGATTTTGAGTCAGATTCCGTAACTCCTCTGGTTTTGTCCAGTTCAATGGCTTGAAGAATTTTGCACAGGGACCCCCACTTTTTGTTGCATGAATGAGTTTTATAGGTCAAATTAAGACGCCTTACAAGTTTTCATAAAATTTTTGATGTAACTTCTTTGCATTTAGACAAAAAATAGTCCTAATGTTAAAGTAAAAGAAAATCCAGAGAAATCCATCTCCAACCAAATTTTTAATGTCTTGTATATCCGTAAAAAGCACACAAACCCATACATTTCTTTTTACCATTTCATTTAGTTTATTATGCTTAGTAAATTAAAATAGGAACCAAGAAATCCTTGATATAAACAACATCAGAGGTGAGCCTCCTAGTAATTCTGATTTAGATAGTTTGCATACCTGGGCACAAAAATTGGAGTGTAAGTTTTAATGCTGCTAAAACAAAACAAATAAACAAAAATAAACAAGAACAATCTTGACAGAAAATCTCTTAAAAAGCTATTATATATCTGATTTATTACACCTTTTTGGAATATAGGAACGTTGTGTAATGGTGCTAAAATACGTGAAATATATTAAACTAAAATTTTGATAAATAAATATTTTGAAATGATTAAAATTAGATTTAAATGAACTTTAGAGTAAGAAAGAATAAAATAATTTTCGATAGAAATAGGATAATCGGTTTGTAAATAAATAAGCAATATAGATGAATTAATGTCGCCTTTTAGAAAGAAACCTTATGTAATTATTATGTAAAAAGTCCAAGATAAAAAGACCTAGAATAATAGAAATTGACAAAAATCCATTAGTTTGAAATGTGACATGTTTCGAGTAATTAAATAATTTATCCCCTTTAGTAAGATTTCTTTGTATTTTGAAATAGGTGTAAATTGACAGATGTTTTAGATAAATAAGTTGAAATAATTGAAAAGACTAAATTTGATTTACTCTAATCAACCAATCGGGATTCAGATCTGGTAATAATTCGGCGCCTTACAGCACGTGACTTTGGGTTTCTTAACCGAATGCAAACTTGTTGTCTGGTTCCCGAAATAAAATATTGACTGTATATTTTGTTATTACCAGGTGTGTATCTGTTTAAATAATTTCGTAAGTTAATTTTGAATGATAATATTTTAAATTTTGTATCAAGAAATTTATCTGTTTTAAATATTGAAAATTTTGCATTCGTAAATTTATCTGTTTTAAATATTGAAAAATTTGCATACGTAAAGTTATAAAGTTATTTCATAAAGTAATAAAGTTAATCAATAAAGTAATAAAGATAATTCATAAAGGTAAATAAAATATTTTAAGTAATGTTAATGAATAAAGATAAATTAGTATTTGGATTTTAATTGATTTAAATTTGATATTTTTCTGTACACATCTATCTTTCTATCTATTGACTTGTTGTTTGGTGAACCCGAAATCAAATATCGACTGTATATTTTGTTATTACCAGGGCCCAGACTCGAAAGACCGTATAAGCCATTATCTACCAGTCTAGAGCTAGTTTCCCCAGTAAAACAAAATATGTAACAAGAAACAGGAGAAATCGCATTCCCCGCTTTGTGGAGGGAAAGGGGAGACAAGAACAATGCAAACCCGTCTCTCCCCCCTTTTCCTACACAGCAACATTCCAACATAACAGTTGTATGGTTACTGTACTAACCAAGATTCTGGCTTAATTGAAATGCCAGAATAGTAACTGGCATGAGAAAAAAAGTACAACTGAGTCTAAGTTATATTCTGATTGGGATGGACTCTTTAGAAAAATCGTAAAAAAGTTATTTTAGTGTTTAAAGCTTTACATAGTTTCAAACCAGACTTTCTCTCAGATATATTCAGCTGATGGCTAAATCCTAAAATTAATTATGCAAAGAAACCATAGAATTTATAATGTGTCACTGCTACGTACTCGGATATTTCCCTTCTGTAATGATATTTTGAAATACTAAATACAATCCTTCTATACACTTGTTTAAAAAAAGTTAAATTAGGCTATACTATTCAGCACAGAGGGATTACTCATTAGGTACCCGCAAAATGAATATAATTATGGACCGCTCAAACAACTGTTGTGACTAAGTTTTGTTTCGAGTGGTTTGGTGGTAGTTTTAAATGCATTTCCCAAGGAATCCTATATTTAAATTCATTCCGTTCTTATGTTGGAAGTTGTATAAACAAAATAATCAATCTATAAAGAGGACTACTAAAGCAGCATTTTTCAAAATATGGTTCCAAATGACACAGCAGTTTCAGAGAATTTTTTTGAATGCGTTTTCCCATAGGAACTTATGTCTTATCATGTTCCACGCTGGCAGCCATCTTTAATGACGAGTAAAGAACATAGAAAATCACAAAATTCGGGGTTATCAAAAGACTAAATTGTGAATTAGCCAACTGGTTTTAAAAGCTCTTTGGGTGCATTCACCATGGGTTCCTATCTTGAACGATTTCCTCTGGCTTAACGACCACATTGGATGGTATGTGCTCAAAACAGCTGTAGTTAAGCTATGTGGGCCAAAACGGAAGCGGATTTCGGTTCATCATGCAACTTACAGACTTTTTATATGGTAAGTAATACGATGGACTGCTTGTGTGTTTGTACCTGAATCAATGTGCTTGGTTTGTATGTACATGAATCTTTACAATGTGTGCGTTTGTACCTGAATCATTGTCCTTATTTGTCTATTCGTACCTGAATCATTGTACTTTGTGTGTTTGTACCTAGCTGAATCATTGTCCTTTGTGTTTTTGTATCTGAATCATTGTCCTTTGTGTATTTGTATTTGAATCATTGTCCTTTGTGTGTTTGTACATGAAGCATTATCCATTGTGTATTTGTACCTAAATCGTCCTTTGTTCGTTTGTACCCGAGTCATTGTCCTGTGTGTGTTTGTACCTGAATCATTGTCCTTTGTGTGTTTGTACATGAATCATTGTCCTTTATGTGTTTGTACCTGAATCAGTATCTTTTTTGTGTGTGTACTGTGACCTGATTCATTGTCCTTTGTTTTTTTACCTGAATCATTGTCCTGTGTATTTAATTATTCATGGTAAATTAGTTATTCTCCCTGGTTCGCCATAAAATATTTATGGATTAAAAAAATATTAGAAAATTAGAAAATTTCCGAAAAAAAATCTCGTCTTTTCTTTCGACCATTTCAACTTTTCTGGAAATATTTTAATAGAACTGGTTTTTTTGCACTTTACACACGTTATAGACTGATTGTTCAGTAATGTTCACATTCTGTGTCGCTTATTCCAAGCTGATTTACTCAGATCACAATCTAAAAACAATAACAACTGACCCACAATCACTCACAATCTACTGCATATGTATGGCACGCCAAAGCCACAAAAATGAGATAATATAGCATTACCTAAGGTTATGTTATTTTATCTTAATTTTTGTGGTTTTGGCGCACATTATCAGACATATATTATCAGGTTTCCCCATTACCACCTGGAAAGTGCTTTTAAATATTTTATAAAAAGATCTCTATGAAATGATGTGGTAATGATGTTTTATCTTAAGATAACATAGCATTACCTGTTAATACAGTTTTATCTGCATTTTTGTGGTTTTGGTTAATGCATTATCTGTTTTCTAATACCAACCAATCAGACTTAATATCTGTTGGCAAACTATATTATCTGATTTATGTTGCATCCAATCAGATGTAAATAGATAAATTTCAGTAACTTATCAAATTCAATCTTTTTAGATAATATAATATATTCTGAAAAAAACTATTTAATTATAATCCTAGAGAATTTTTGAATTGTAACAGAATGTCTTTTCTTTTTCTTTTTTTCCCGCCTTTGCATGTTTAGATTTATCCATTTGCCATTTGTAACGAATTTTGTATTTATGTGTGTATATATTATTCTGTATTTACTCTGTGTCTTTACAGAATTTATTTATGGAAATAAAGTAATGTTTATATACAAAAAAAATTACAATATCACAATATTCCATCTTTAAAATTACCTTTCTCGACATCCACTCACCCGTGATCGTTACGTTAATGTATACTCTATGAAATATACATGTAGGTGTGACATCCTCGCAAAACTTAGTAATTGTTAATTGAAACTAACAAAACTAATAAATTGTATCAACTAAAAAGTAATTATTTTTCTTTTAAAATCTTTAAATCGAATTTCATCTGAATACGGGATTTAAAATTACTAAATACTATATTTTGAAGGACTGTAAGAAATTACAAAGTTATAATGTCGATATATAGATTTTGTAATATTTTGCATTCTCTTTCAATAAGAATATTCTTCAACAACGGAGTTGATAGATATTTTTCTAGAATAAAATATTTCAATCTGCCATCTATTAAATGAAAGTTCATTACCTGTTACCATGGTTACCTGATAAGTAAGTTGATTACCTGTTAACTGATAAGTAAGATAGTACCCTATTACCTCAAGATAAGAATGTATTCTCTCTGTCATTCAAAGAGACCTAAATTAAAAATTTTACTATATTTAATTATCAGGAGGTAATGATCTATTATCTGCGGTAAAACCACAAAAATTCAGATAAAATAGCATTACAAGAGATAATGCTATATCTCATTTTTATGGCTTTGGTGTGCCATACATATGGATCAAACGTTATCGATAGAGCTTTACATTTTCTTTAATAATTACACTTTAGATGATATTCTAAAGTATATAACAAAGATTATTTTACGCATAACGACTTACTACACACGCTTGCACGTGATATTTTTATACTACAATGTAAAGTAAGTGAGAAACGAACCGTCAGTCCAAAACGAATAATCCAAGGACAATGGCAAAATCGGAAACAAAAAAGAAACAGAGACACAACACGAGTACGGCACAGAAAAAGAAAAATGAAGACACACACACACACAAAAATGAACAACACGGACCCAATAAAAACCATGGGTGAGATCGGGTAGAGTAAGCATCTCCTGCTTCTTATAAGACACCCGCCGTGTTGAACATGTCAAATCCGGTAGCAAAGTCAAATCCGGTAGAGGAAACAACAAATAAGCTTTAAAGGGAAAGATCTGTTGTCATCTGGGAAACAGATATCCCGTAGCGGTCCACAAGATGGTGATGTCGACCGTAAAACTTCTGGAAGGATGGCTTCAAGTTTTGGGTAACACACCTTGTTGAAGTAGCCTATTTGTTTGCAACCGGGCTCTATCAAGGGAGTCACTGTATCGAACACAGGCTCTTGAATAGCGATTGAGCTGGGAGATGTAAACTCCATATGCGGGCGCTGGTAGGATGTTGCTACAAAGAAAAGGGAAGTTTACTATTGGAAAGGTGAAGTAATCGCGGTTGTCGTACAGCTTAGTTTGAAGTCTACCTCTGTTGTCAATTTTAAGATGAAGGTCAAGGAACGAGGCTGATGTGGAAGTGTCTGTGGTATCCTTAATTTCGAGCTCTTTTGGATAGATCAGATGAAGAAAATCACCAAAGCGAGGGTTGTTTAGTGACAAAATATAATCTATATAACGGAAGCTGAAATTGAAGGATTGAGTCAGTTTTTTTATCTTTCTGTATAACACACATATGATTTTTAACAAATTTAGATTTGATTTGAAAAGGGTATTTTTATTAAAAAAGGTTAATTCATATGAATTTTGTTTCATTCTGACTCAGTTAAATATAATTAAGGGGTCCTTTATTTATTAATATATTGAAAATTGTCAAAATCAAATTTTAAGGGGCAATGATACCATTGTGGTAAATCGCAGGATGTGTCTAATTTAAGAGGGTCTGGAAGGGGGTACCCATTCACGTTATTACTTACACATCATGTTGCGGTGTTTCCTTGACGTTCAGGTAGAAAAATATTTGATTTAGCTTCCCAAAATGCCCTTTCAACCCTTAGTTTAAGATTTTTGTAAAACAATTAAATAAACATTCGAATAGCACGGACACGAGGAAATTATTGCTCTTAAGTCGTCAGTGATGCCCATTACTTTGCTTGTGATATGTCATGTTGTGTTTACGTTTTCTCTCCCCACCCCCACCCCCCCAATAGCAGATGCGATATGCTGTCTTGTAATTTTAAAAAAATCGTTTTGTAAAAGAACTTTATATTCAAATTAATGTCTTTAAAATTAGACAGTAACTGTGCTTCTTAAGAATAAGTCACACAATCTAAAAGATCAAAAAGTATAGATATATGTATATAGTAAAATCCTCGTAAAAATCGCCCTGATAGATCCGAGCGCAATTTGTCATTAAGGTTCAATAGGGTAAATTGAAAATGAAGCATATTATATTAGAATGTAGTGAAGCCAGGAATATTTTTTTGGGGGAAAAGATTGAAGAAAACTGTTAAAAAAATATGGGAATATGAATTAATCTTTATTTAAATTTATTTGGTCATTTACAAATGCAAACTAAGTTACTGTATATCTTTTTAAAAACCGTTTATTGCATCTTAATGCGAGAAGATTTGGCCCTATCAAAATTAATAATTAGTTATATAAAATAACTTAATACCGAAGTTACTGTGAATTTTGATCCTGCATATGCGCATTTCGACAACTTATGTCTCTTCAGTGCAGATAAAATCTAAACGTATATATATTATGCATTTTCAATATTAGGTTAGCTCTGAATCTATCGTAACATGGCTACATAAATACAAAAAAATACAGAAAAATACATATTAAATAAATATGTATTTTTCTGTATTTTTTGTATTTATTTCAATTATTGTTATATTGTCTCCGGTATTTAGCCTGTTGAATATTCTCAAATAAAGTTTATGGATTGCTAAATTTGCTTTAGAGGAGAATGTTAAAGATTATTTTATGCTTCAGTGACTCTTTCGAGTGACTTACCAAATGTGGAAATTTGTTAATTTTTATATTCCATTATATAGTTTCTTACTTCTGTATAATAAACAAAATAATTTTTCAAAATACAAATAAGATCTTCATCTTGAACCCAATTTTGTCTAAATTATCAAACATTATAATTTTTTTTTCATTCTGACAGAAGCAAATATATTTAAAGATAATTTTATCATCAATATATTAAAAATGACCAAAATCAAATTTAAAGGGGCAATTGAATCCCGTCATTTTAAATCGTAGGTGCGTAAAAACATTGTCAAGTTCTCAACTTTAAAATTGATATTTTTATACACAATGATTAAATTCGTGTATTACAACAATCATACAGAGACTAGGTGCGTAAAATTGAAAATACTTTTAAAAAATACTAGTAACATTTTACATTTTACCATGCCAAAACATTTTTCATTCTCCCATAGTCATAGTGCATGCGATCTGCTGTTTCGTTCTCTTTACTTAAGCTTTCCTTTTGAGAACCATTTGGTAATTTGTTCTCTGTCGGCTTTTAAATATTTCGGTTTATGGATTTCCAAAAGTTTTGATGTGATCCGCACCGAAGAGACATAAGAAGTAGAGATACGCTTATGCAGAATCTAAGTGCACTGTGATTTTGTAATGTGGTATTTACTTTAGATGATTACTAAAGCCATGTTCTAAATACTTTTCAAATGCTTATGAGTGACTCTTCCGAGTAACTACCCGCAATGGGTATTTGTTTATTTATATATCCCATTCTATTCTTGTTTATTTATGTATAATAAACAAAACAAATTTTCAAAATACACATATAATTCCCATTCTGGACCCAAGCTTGACCAAATATTAAACAAATTAAATTTATACAAATTCTTATTGTAGCAAATATAATTTAAGACTAATTTATTATTAATATTTTAAAAATTGCCAAAATCAAATTTTAAAGGACGATAATCACGTCATGACTGAATGATATCATAAATTTTTAGAAATCCCGAATTCCCGAGCTTAAAACTTCCAATCCCGGCATCAAGAAATAGGTCCTAGTGTATTCTCAATAATCTAATATTGCTAATTATTTATCGAATTTGAAATAAAAATGCATTTTCATACATATACATTGTAACAATGTCACATGACAGAATATAAGTTCCACCGATAATATTTGTTCCAAAGGACAAAATATTACATAAGATCAAATATTATTGTTCCTGACGGAATAAACTTCATGTAATATTTGTTCCCAAATGAAGAAAAATTATGCCTATGGAACTTTTGTCAGGTGGAACAAATATCTGTTTACAAATGAGTGCATTATAAAATCGTCTATTGACTTCCTTCTTCATAATTGCCCCAGATTTTCTCCCATCTGTCTTATACTGAATTCTATCAAGAAAATTGGGGGTCTATGTGCTTGTTTATTTTTTATCTAGATGTTTTTGCTCTCAATTGACTTGACGTTATGATATCCTCGGAAAAATGACTCATATTATTTGCACACTTTTTGAAATTTTCACTTGCGCACTTTTTCACATTTCTTTCTTTCATTTGCGCATATTTATTTTACTTGCACCTTTTTTTAACATATAATTGACTTATTTTATCCTTTCCGGAAACCGGTTAGGATTGACTGTCTTTTTTCTGTAGATTTAATGGCACAAACAACAAATGATCAACCTTGTACTCACGTGCTTGTACTACCTCGCGGACTATGTTTCTTTATCCTACATTAACTCGATTTTATGATGAGCACATGTCAGCACAAATTCAGAAATGGTGTAATAGAGAGAAACGTTTTTGTTAAGAAAAAATGCAATTTAATACAAATTTGTTGTTACGACTGATCTTTTAAAACTACTATTCACCTGCTCTTTCAGTCCCGGGCCTTTAGTGTTATTTTAGCATGTTTAGTACTATGCATAGTTGTATTGTTCAATAAACTTTTATCTTGTAAATAAAACATCGAACTATATATATCCTACCCCAAAACCCACTCCCACCTCCCATGGCACAAATGAAATAACAAAATGTGCGCATGTGCACAAATGAAATGAAAAATGTGCGCAAATAATATGAAAAAGAGCGCAAATGAAATGCACCAGAAAAAAAACGCCCTATTTGCATTGTATATATATAGTGAAAGTCTGAAAATTTTTTTCTTGTATTATATGAAATCACTTTTTTCAAACATTTTTCTTTCTCGTAAAATATTTTGATTCTATACTTTAAGAAATAAATATTCGGAGAGATCTTCAAATTTTACTCCAAATTAAATTTATTTATACTATTTATATTTGAAATTGTCTACAACGCCCGCCTGCTTTTTATTGATAACTCCAAGAAATATACATGATCATGCATGTGACCAAGTTTTTAGCAAATTATAGCACTACCATGAAAGTATAGACTTGATTTGGTTTAAAAGTTTTGCTGTTTTGTTTTTCATACACAGAACTACTTTCAGAAATGTGCATCCGTGGCACAATATGAGATTTGTTTTAGCTACACATGTGGATATGTCCATGGCACAATTTGTTTTAGCTACACATGTGAATGTGTCCCTATGTATGTTTTTCTGAACGTTTTTCTGGTGGTTCTCAGGTGCGGATCAAGAGTAATGAGTGCCGGGGGGGGGCACAACTTAAATTGAATTTTACTCATATTTTACGAGTTCCCTATCTATGCCCTTTTATCAGTGTTAGTTGAAAATAGAACACAATGCAAACAAAGGCACGGATAAAAAGTCACAGGCAAAACACACAAGATAGCACAGTCCTATATAACGGACTAACAAACTGTGCTGGAATGATTAACTTCTTCCAGAAAATTTGTTAGAGGCAATGAAACATCCGGTTTGTATATTTCATGATTTCATATTTCCCTGTGTTACTGAGCTGTTTATTGTCAAAAAGGTCATTGTCAAAGCGAAACCAAGAAATGTTCTAATCACTCTCTTGAACTGAAAATTTTTGGCGTTTTTTTTTGTACAACAAAAATTTCAGGAGATCGTGACCTAAGCAAAGAGGTAAAGGGACATCAGAATACCTCAAGATTGGGCTTGAAGTTTATATTCCTAGCACAATTACTTTTATGTGTTACTGTTTAGGAAACGGCAACATTAACTTGAGGGTTTTATGAGGGGGCCAGAGGGCGAGTTCATCTCGGAAACCCGACTTTATTTTTTCTAAATCGCCAACTAAAAAGGAACTTAAAAACTGATGAAACCCCGATTCACAGTGCATTTATTCAGTTCCGAAATCCCGGGCTTAAATGATCCGAATTCCAGAGCTTAAAATTTAATTCCAATCCCGAAAAAGGTGCGGCCCCCCTTTTTATGTGTGGTTGATTTTGGTTTTTGAAGAAATCTGTGACCTTTATCTTGCCAATCATTATTGTACAAACAACCCGAAAAGTTAAATAAAAATCAATAATTAATTATTCCGCGTAAAACGTTATAGAGACTACTTTATGTACAATATTTACTGTAGGTCGAAGGTTGAACATTAATTTCAACAAACTTTTTTTGGTCACTTGTGCCGGGGGGGGGCATGTGCCCCTCCCCCCCCCCGCTGGATCCGCTGAGGTAACGGTGCTTGTTACATGTTTATTATACTCTATAGTCTTTGTTTTTCATGTCATCTCTATCCTGCTAGAGCCATGGAGGGCTTTGGTCTTCATTTGGTCTTCATTTGGCGTCTGTCGTCCATCCGTGTAGTTCTTCCGTTTTTATTTTGTCGTTCATAGATCTTCTTTGAAACCACTGGGCAAATTTAAACCAAACTTGGCCACAACTGTCCTTGGATAGTCTCCTTTATAGATAATACCCTAAGGTTGGAACCTTGTAAAAAATAATTGCCAACAGGAATCATAATTTATCATATTATACAATGGAAAACACATTCGAAGGCTTTTATGAAACTACTAGTCAGGTCCAAACTTAGTCAGAATAGGTCTTTTCTGAACAAAAAGTATCCGACAATTCAGTACCTTACCTACAAAGATGGTGATCAGCGGGAAACACATAGTTTAACGTTGAACTATATGGAAAACATATTCAAAGATCTCCTCTGAAAATACTTGTCAAGTAAGGACCAAACTTAGTCACAATGGGTATTAAATGGACCCATTTAAAGTATTCGGCATATCAGTACTTTTTGGAAGGTCGCCAGCAGGGAACATACGTACGGAAAAGACATTCAATGATCTTCTTTTCTGAAAATACAAGTTTAAGTCACAATGGTCCTTTCCAAAAAAGCTGCCCGGTAGATCTGTACATCATCCAAGATGGCCACCAGCGGGGACAATGTTTAACATTGGAACCTATGGCAACACGTCAAAGATATTCTCTGAAAGAAGTATGGCCATATAGCCGTGAATTTTGTTCACATCTTGGGCATTTTCAAAATATTCTCAAATGTTGTCGAAAATCGTGTAAAGTGGTCTCTGGTACGTGTACTTTGTAGAAATAGAATTATTATATGTTACACTTGTATGTTTTCTGACATATAAGCACTCGAATATTGCTGTAAATAGCCCTTTGTGTCCATTTAAGCCATTTTACAGTGTTTTGGAGGCTGGTACTACCCGAAGGACACCGAGAACCAAAACCATTTTTAATGCGAGTGTATAAACATTTGCCCTCCAAAATGGCATTTAGTTTAGTTTGGCTATGGAGTTGCTAAATAGCGAACTTTAACAAAAACCTTCACAAACTGTCAAAATCTGCCAAAATTGAATCCAATTGCCAAGTTCTTTGGCTGAAGCTTTTATCTAAACGTTAAAAAACGAACTTGAGTTGGTTTTGTTCAAATGGTGTATATAAGATATGTCCTGTTTAAACAGTTTTGCATTTGCGATACTGGTATGCTTGATGAAATAAATTCAAGGGAGAGTGGCCATACCCCTTTGTTTTCTATTTAGAACCAATGTTTCTATTTAGAACCAATTTTTTCACTATGGTTCTTAGATGGTCTGCACCAAATTCAAGATGGCCACCAGCACATGTGGATATTCAGATTTTTGAAACTACTTTATATATCTCGAAAATCGTGTGAAGTACCATACTTGTATGTTTTCTGACATACTAAGTATAATAGCAGTCGAACAAGCCTGTAAATAGCCTTTTCTGTCAATTTAAGCTATTTACAGTGTTTCGGAACACGGTACCATTCGAAAGGCGTTGAGAACTAAAGCCAATTTGTTTTGTTTTTGAACATTTGACTTTGAATGCAGTTACTTATCCAATATCTAATTGGTAACTTATCCAAGTGGTAATAAAATATCGTTGAGTGCATTTCCCTTGAGTTGCTTTTTTGAACGTTTTCCTCACTAACTGCCACCTTTGTTGGTATACAAACATAAAAAATACAAACATGTTAGGGGACTACAAAAGACTGTAATTACCAAATTCGATTAAAATGAGAAAAACCGTTTCAGAAAGATCTATGAATGTTGACAACAGGCAAACGACAAACGCCAAGTGAAGGCAAAACTCATCGTGTAAGCTATGTAAGCCAAAACGGACTTCGAGGAGTTATTGCAATTTACTTATCATCGGTAGTTGGTAAATAATGCGATGGACTGCTTGAGTTTTTGTGTTGTACCTGAATATTTGTCTTGAGCGTTGAATTACTGTTTAGCAGAATTAAGTCAAAACATTTTGTTATTCTGCCTGCTTCATCCAAAAAAATAAATATGTTTTAGAGAATTTAAGAAAATGTCCGAAAATATCTCGTTTTTTTCTGGCGACCTTTTCAACTTATCTGAAATGTTTTTAAAAACTGTTATGTGTCGATTAAAAACGTTATAGACTGATTCTACATTCCGTGTGGCCCTTTTAATGCTGTTTACCCAAATTACAATATAAAGACAAAACCAACACTGCATATATTTCGGATCTTTTCGATACATGTGCGCTTCATAAATGTTCACTTTCTTTCATTAGACTTTAAACAGTTTTAAAGATTATTTTACGCATGAGCGACTTAACGCATACGCGTGCACGTGACATTATAATATCACAATATCAATTTCGTTATTTCTGTATAAAACACATATGATTTTTACAAATAAAGCTATGATCCTCATCATAAATGTATTTTTATTTAAAATAGTGAATTCCTAACAATTTTGTTTTATTCTGACAATATACTATATAATTAAAGGGTAACTTCTTATCATTATATTGAAAATTGTAAAATCAAATATTAAGGGGCAATTATCATATCGTAGTAAATCGTAGGATGTGTATGTAATTGAAGAGGGTCTGGAAGGGGATCTCCTTTCAAGTCATTACTTGCACATCATGTTGGGGTGTTTTTCGTTGCGTTCATGAAGAGAAATATTGGAATTATCACGCAATTTTGCTCCCAAATATAGCCTTAGTTTCATGGTTTATCTTTTTTATAAAGGTTACAATTTTGCAACAACAATTAAAGAAACACTTGAATAACACGGACTAGAGGAAATTATTACTCTTAAGTCGTCAGTGATGTCCATTACCTAGTGATCAGGGCTTATGTTATATCATGTTTAGATTACGCCCCCTCCCCCCATTTTTTTCAATCATGGTCCGATACTTTCCCTGTTTAAAACCTTCTTACACTATTTTCCTGCATTGTAAGATGTGCTTTAGGTGAGTATCTAAAGCTACGTTGTAAAAATTATTTCATGCTTCAGTGACTCTTGCGAGTGACTCGCCATAATAAACATTTGTTATCTTATATATTCCATTATCTATTTTCTTACTTCTGTATAATAAACAAAATAAATGTTCAAAATACAAATAAGATCTTCATCTTGAACCAAATTTTGTCTAAATTATCAAACAATATAGATTTATATTCGTTCTGATCGAAGGAAATATAATTAAAGATTAATTAATTTTCAATATATTAAAATTTGCCGAAATCAAATTTTAAAGGGCAATAATCTGGTCTTTTTAAATTGTTGGTGTATAAAACATTAAGTTAAATTTGAAATGTAAAGGTCACAAATTTAAAATTGATTCTTTTAGACACAGCGATTAAATTCATGTAACAACAATTATACAGAGACTGGGCGATTACAATTAAAATACTTGCAAAAAAATTACCAGTAACATTTTACACTTTACAATGTCATGTTGAGTTTACGTTTTCATTCTCCCATAATCATAATACATGCGATCTATTGATTTGTACTGTATTATGAGGCGCACCACTATTTCGGCCTCCCATTGACTTATTTCAAAAATTCACATAAAATAGAAATGAATTTTCCTAGGTGCGGCAACTTGTTATTCCGTTAAAAGATCACACACACTACGATAAAATTAGATACATTTAAACCATATGTTGTGTGCCAAATAAGAAAATAGAATTCAATTGAAACGTTCCGGTTAATTTTGTACATAGTCGCACCAGAAAATATTCGGTTTTTGGTCGTATTTCATTCGATCCGTTCTAACTTGTAACGCAGCTTAAACATGTTTTTCCAACTGTTCTTTACTCTCCACCATTCACCTGGTAATATTCTGTGCTCTTCTTGATTATAACATGCATCAATTGGCTGGAGTCACTACAAATTAATATACACTATTTTCAATAGTACTATTTTCGAAATCTATCAAAAGTTGCGTATTGAAATAGTGTAGCGACCTCATTGAGTATCTCTATAAAGTCATCTCATAAAGTTTACAGCCGTTTCAGGTATCCAAATTTCTTCAAAGTTTGCAAACGTTTTACCTAAGCCCTTCTTAATGGCGTTTAGTTTAGTTTGGCTCTGGAGGTACTATACAACGAATTTTAAGAAAAAAACTTCAAAAATTGTCAAAATCTGCCAAAATTGAATCCAATTGCCAAGTTCTTTGGCTGAATCTTTTATCTAAATATTTTAAAATGAACTTGAGTTGATTTTGTTCAAATGGTGTATATACTATTAAGAGCCAATTGTTTTCACTATGGTTCTTAGATAGCCCCTCCGTTAGGCCTGCACCAAATTCGAAAGGCGTTGAAAACCAAAGCCATTTTGTTTTGTTTATGAACATACATGTATGCCTTTCCAAATTGCAATTATTTATCCAACAACACATTGGTGAATTATCCAAGTGGTAATAAGATATCGTTGAGTGCATTTCCCGTGAGTTCCTTTTAATTGAACGTTCTCCTCACTAAATGCCACCGTTGATTGTATACAAACAAAAAAAAATTATAAGAATGTTAGAGAACTACTTCTAAGACTTAATTTACCAACTTGGACCGAAAAAAAATGTATGAAAAGTTTACAACAGGGTAACGACAAACGCAAAGTGAAGGCAAAAATATCCTATGCTTTAATCTATACATGTAAGCCAAAACGGACTTCGAGGAGTAGATTTCGGTTCATTATTTTAATTAAGAAATTATAATCGGTATTTGGTAAGTAATGCGATGGATTGTGTGTGTGTTTGTGTTGTACCTGAATCTTTGTCTTCTGCGTTGAATTACTGGGATAGCAGAATTAAGTCAAAACATTTTGTAATTCTGCCTGGTTCATCCATAAAAATAGATATGGTTTTAGAGAATTTAAGAAAATGTCCGAAAATATCTCGTTTTTTTCTGTCGACCTTTTCAACTTGTCTGAAATGTTTTAAAAACGATTATGTGTCGATTAAAAACGTTATAGACTGATTCTACATTCCGTGTGGCCCTTTTAATGATGTTTATCCAAATTGCAATATAAAGGCAAAACGAACACTGCATATATTTCGGATGTTTTCGATACATGTGTGGTTCATAAATGTTCACTTTCTTCCATTAGACTTTAGATGTTAATCTAAAGCAGGTTTTAAAGATTCTTTTACGCATGAGCGACTTACCGCATACGCGTGCACGTGACATTATAATATCACAATATCAATTTCAAATAGAAGATGAAACTCATTTCTTTTTTGAATGTCCAAAATATAACCTTATTAGACAGGAATTTAAAATAAAAAATGTAAATACTTTTGAAAACAATAATAATAACAATACAAATATTGTTGAGATATTATCTTCATCGGATCACTTGCAATATGTTGCTCCATTTATAAAAAAGTCACTTATACTGAGAAAAGTGGACAAATGATTGCATGGTTCACCATCAACAATATAAAAGAAATGTTAAATATACGTATAGAGTCGTAAAATTTTGAATATTTTATTTTTATGTTGTATTTCGTCTTTATATCTGTATCTATATATATGCTTTCAACCCTCAGGGGTACAATTATGCATTTCTAATAAAGAATTCTCTAGAATTCTCTAGAATTGTTATTTCTGTATAATACACATATAATTTTTTACAAATAAAGCTATGATCCTCATCAAAAATGTATATTTATTTAAAATAGTAAATTCATAACAATTTTGTTTTATTCTCACAAAATACTATATAATTAAAGGGTAACTTCTTAACATTATATTGAAAATTGTCAAAATCAAATATTAAGGGGTAAATAATCATATCGTGGTAAATCGTAGGATGTGTACGTAATTGAAGAGGGTCTGGAAGGGGATCTCCTTTCACGTCAGCACTTGCACATCATGTTGGGGTGTTTTCTTTGCGTTCATGAAGAGAATTATTGGAATTATCACGCAATTTTGCTTTCAGTGACTCTTGCGAGTGACTTGCCATAATAGACATTTATTATCTTATATATTTCATTATCTATTTTCTTACTTCTGTATAATAAACAAAATAAATGTTCAAAATATATATAAGATCTTCATCTTGAACCCAATTTTGTCTAAATTATCAAACAATATAGATTTATATTCATTCTGATCGAAGCAAATATAATTTAAGATTAATTAATTATCAATATATTAAAATTTGCCGAAATCAAATTTTAAGGGCAAAAATCTGGTCTTTTTAAATTATAGTATAAAACATTAAGTTAAATTTGAAATGTAAAGGTCACAAATTTAAAATTGATACTTTTAGACACAGCGATTAAATTCATGTAACAACAATTATACAGAGACTGGGCGATTACAATTAAAATACTTGCAAAAAAATTACCAGTAACATTTTACACTTTACTATGTCATGTTGAGTTAACTTTTTCATTCTCTCATAATCATAATACATGCGATCTATTGATTTGTACTGTATTATGAGGCACACCACTATTTCGGCCTCCGATTGACTGATTTAAAAAAATCACATAAAATAGAAATGAATTTTCCCAGGTGCGGCAACTTGTTATTCCGTTAAAAGATCACACACACTGCGATAAAATTAGATACATTTAAACCATATGTTGTGTAGCAAATAAGAAAATAGAATTCAATTGAAACGTTCCGGTTAATTTTGTACATAGTCGCACCAGAGAATATTCGGTTTTTTTGGTCGTATTTCATTCGAAGCGTTCTAACTTGTTACGCAGCTTAAAGATGTTTTTCCAACTGTTCTTTACTCTCCACCATTCACCTAGTAATATTCTATGCTCTTCTTGATTATAACATGTATCAATTGGCTGGAGTCACTACAAATTAAAAGGCACTATTTTCTAAAGTACTATTTTCGAACTCTGTCAAAAGTGGCGTATTGGAATAGTGTAGCGCCCCCATTATATACTTCAGATTGAGTATCTCTATAAAGTCATCTCATAAAGTTGACAGCCGTTTTAGGTATCCAAATTTCTTCAAACTTTGCAAACGTTTTACCTAAGCCCTTCTTAATCGCGTTTAGTTTAGTTTGGCTCTGGAGGTACTATACAACGAATTTTAAGAAAAAAAACTTCAAAAATTGTCAAAATATGCCAAAATTGAATCCAATTGCCAAGTTCTTTGGCTGAATCTTTTATATGAACGTTTTAAAATGAACTTGAGTTGATTTTGTTCAAATGGTGTATATAAGAGATGACCTTTCTATTAAGAACCAATTGTTTTCACTATGGTTCTTAGATAGCCCCTCCGTCAGGTCTCCACCAAACTCGAAAGGCGTTGAAAACCAAAGCCATTTTGTTTATGAACATACATGTATGCCTTTCCAAATTGAAATTACTTATCCAACAACACATTGGTGAATTATCCAAGTGGTAATAAAATATCGTTGAGTGCATTTCCCGTGAGTTCCTTTTAATTGAACGTTATCCTCACTAAATGCCGCCGTTGATTGTATACAAACATAAAAATTATAAGAACGTTAGAGGACTACTTCTAAGACTTAATTTACCCACTTGGACCGAAAAAAAAATGTATGGAAAGTTTACAACAGGCTAACGACGAACGCAAGGTGAAGGCAAAAATATCCTATGCTGTAATATATACATGTAAGCCAAAACGGACTTCGAGGAGTAGATTTCGTTTCATTATTTTAATTTAGAGAAATTATCATCGGTATTTGGTAAGTAATGCGATGGATTGTTTGTGTGTTTGTGTTGTACCTGAATCTTTGTCTTGTGCGTTGAATTACTGGGTTAGCAGAATTAAGTCAAAATATTTGTAATTCTGCCTGGTTCATCCATAAAAATAGATATGATTTTCGAGAATTTAAGAAAATGTCCGAAAATATCTCGTTTTTTTTTATGTCGACCTTTTCAACTTGTCTGAAATGTTTTTAAAAACTGTTATGTGTCGATTAAAAACGTTATAGACTGATTCTACATTCCGTGTGGGCCTTTTAATGCTGTTTACCCAAACTACAATATAAAGGCAAAACGAACACTGCATATATTCGGATGTTTTCGATACATGTGTGCTTAATAAATGTTCACTTTCTTTCATTAGACTTTAGATGTTAATCTAAAGCAGGTTTTAAAGATTATTTTACGCATGAGCGACTTACTGCATACGCGTGCACGTGACATTATAATATCACAATATCAATTTCGTTATTTCTGTATAATACACATATATTTTTTTTACAAATAAAGCTATGGTCCTCATGAAAAATGTATTTTTTATTTAAAATAGTGAATTCATAAAAAAATTATTTTATTCTGACAAAATAAAGTTTAATTGAAGGGTAACTTCTAATCATTATATTGAAAATTGTCAAAATCAAATTTTAAGGGGCAATAATCTTATCGTGGTAAATCGTAACTGAAGAGGGTCTGGAAGGGGATCTCTTTTCACGTTATCACTTACACATCATGTTTGGGTGTTTTCTTGGCGTTAACGTAGAGAAATATTGGAATTATGACGCAATTTTGCTCCAAAATATGGCCTTATCAACCCCTTAGTTTCTTGATTTAGTTTTTATATTTTTATAAAGGTTAAGAGATTTGCAACAGCAATTAAATAAACACTTGAATAACACGGACAGGAAATTATTACTTTTAAGTCGTCAGTGATGCCAATTACCTTATGATCAGGGCATATGATATATAATGTTTAGCTTATGCCCCCCCCCCCCCAAANCGTCAGTGATGCCAATTACCTTGTGATCAGGGCATATGATATATCATGTTTAGCTTATGCCCTCCCCCCCCCAAATAGCAGATCCGATATGTTGTCTTGTACATTTTGTTTTAGAATATCCACTTTTTATAGGCACAACAGTAAAGAATCAGGTTAGATAACTCTCCGGACAAAAATCTGCGACCTTTTGTTTGAATTGTTTTTTATTGTGAAATAGTGTAATTAAATGTTTGATATAGTTAAAATATCGAATTTGAAAAAAAAAACATTCTTTTTGCACAATGGTTGTTTATTTAATATTTGGATGTAAAAAATGCCAGATTTTCAAACATTTCATATGATGGTAATTTTCTATAAAATCGCATTTTCAGTAAGTTAACTTGGGAACGCACTACAACCCATCTAGCATATGAAAGATGTATAATTCACATATCTGCAGTGCAAGTTTCATTACAATCGGACCTATGGAATTTTTGGATTTACTGTTACAAATGAAGATGTGTGTACGTTTTGCGCGTGATCTTTCGATTTTGACTCGAGTTATGTTCCTTTGGCCACAAATTCTTAGTTTATCTCACTTTGATTGTGCTGCCATCTAGCGTTAATTGATATACCTACTTTATAGTGAAGCCATATTTTTTTTAAAAGCTGTAAAAATTATGGGCATACGAGTTTATCTTGTAAATTTATTTTAATATGTATTTTCCTGTATTTTTTTTGTATTTATTTCAATCAATTTAAATGAAAGACTTACTTCCTTCTCCGATAACTTTTTAATTATTAAAGAAAACCAGTCAGGCTTTAGAAAAAAAATACTCAACAATTGACAACATTTTTGTTAATCATGGACTTTTTGAATTACTAAAACAAAAGAAAAAGAAGCTCTTTTGCGCTTTTATTGACTTTGAAAAGGCGTTTGATACGGTATGGAGGGATGGTCTTTGGTACAAATTATTAGTTCATAATATATCAGGCAAAATGTATGCAGTTATTGTAAACATGTATAATAATATCAAATCAAGAATTATATTTAATAACGGTATGTCAGAATATTTCCCTTGTATGAATTGAGTTAGACAGGGTGAAAATTTATCACCCTTTTTATTTTCGATATTTCTCAATGATTTGGAATGCCTTTTTAATGAAAACAACGTTGAAGGTACAAAATCCATAACAGAAGAACTTGAAGATGAATTAGATATATACATGAAAATATTTGTTATACTTTATGTAGACGATACAGTTCTACTTGCTGAATCTGCAGAAAACTTACAAAAAGAACTGGACTATTTTCATGAATATTGCATTTTATGAAATCTAAAAGTAAACATTAATAAAAGTAAAGTTATGTTTTTTGCCACATGTAGAATTCCAAAAAATTTTAAATTCCGCTATGAAAATTCAGAAATAGAGATGGTTTCAGAATTTATGTATTTGGGTGTTATATTTAAAAAATCTGGTGCTTTTAGGAAACATTAATTACATGCAGTTGAAAAAGCTTATAGGGAAATGTATGAACTCTTAAACAAAGGTCGGACACACAATTTGTCCGTTAGTTGTCAACTAGATCTTTTTAATAAATTAGTTGCTCCAAATTTACTTTATGGATCGGAGGTTTTTGGATTTGAGAACATAGATATTTTGGAAAAAGTTCATTTAAACTTTTGCAAGCTGTTATTGCATTTAAAACCTTCTACGCCAAATTTTCTTATATATGGAGAATTAGGTAGATATCCTTCACATGTATTTGTAAAATTAAGAATATTATCATTTTGGTGCAAACTTATGAATGGTAAACAATCAAAACTATCTGTATTGATATATAAGTTGTTGAATTAAGAATTAATGGTAATAATAATATATTACCCTGGATTAAAATGGTTAAATCAATGCTAGATGAATGTGGTTTCTCAAATATATGACTGCAACAAAGTGTTCCAAATGATAAGTGGTAATATGAAAGTTTAGAATTACGAATTTTAGATCAATTTAAACAGTCATGGATATCAAATTTAAATACATCTTCCAAAGCATTAAATTATCGGTTGTTTAAAAATTGTTTTAAATTTGAAGAATATTTAGATTTTTTAGATAATAAAAATAGGATAAATTTGTGCAGATTTAGATTATCAAATCATAGATTAACTATTGAAACGAGACGATGGCTCATTATTGGAAGAGAAAATAGACTATGTCATATTTGCAACTTAAATGAAATTGGGGACGAGTTTCACTGTATTTTACAATGTCCGTCATTACAATCCGATAGAAAAAGATTTATTTCAAAACATTTTTACAATAGAGCAAACGTCCAGAAATTTGAGTTATTATTAAACAGTAAAAGCCCAGTAGTTTTGCGTAAATTAAGTAAATTTATTAATTGCATCAATTCAAAAATTTAGTTCTCCTTGATAAAAAGTTGTCACTTTGTTATCTCTGTGTTATAAAATCTATTGTTTTCCTTATTTCTGTATATCATTTACTACTCTGCTGTTAATATTATCATTGTGTATGCTTGTTTTTGTGAATATTTTGTAAAAATGTAATATTAACATATTGTAACCTCTTGCTCTGTAACCATTGGTTTTAGAGAATAAAGAATCTGAAATCTGAAATAAAGAATCTGAAATCTGGACTGATACCTTGCCTGTTTAAAATATTCTTTAACTATTTGCCAGCATTGTTATATCTACTTTAGGTGAGTGTTGTAAAGATTATTTCATGCTTCAGTGACTCTTTTGGGTGACTAACCAATATATGACATTTGTTTTCTTTATATATTCCATTACATATTTTCTTATTTCTGTAAAATAAACAAAATAAATGTTCAAAATACAAATAAAATCTTCATCTTGAACCCAATTTTGTCGAAATTATCAAACAATATCGATTTATTTTTATTCTGATCGAAGCA
>MJUU01052206.1:0-13946 GCA_002080025.1 Modiolus philippinarum
TTAATTATTGATACTGAGTTCTTCATATTGGTTTCTTTTTTCTAGGTGTCTTTGCTGAAGTTGAAATATTATAATTGTTTATCTAGTGCTTAAATAGATTTTTGTTAAATAAAAAAGTATGCTTGATTGTATGGTATTTACTTGATTAATGAAAGTAGTATGGTCATAGAAATTATACACACAAAATGAAAATGAAATGAAACTGAATTCCATGGACACCCCATAGAATAAATGTGTCAACCCTTCCCAACTAAGCCTACAACTTCATTTTCAAAAATACTCTGATAAACCCCCGAGATGGGCATATAAAAGTATGTTGAAGTACTCAAAGGATACATGGCAATAGTCTCTGTTACTGAAACTTTTAGCTCCTCCTTCATCATCAACGACGGTTCTCAAACAATGCCTCAGGTGCCCTCATGTCAACTTCTATTTCCTTGCAATTGTAGGGCCAAGAAAGAGACTTCTGTGTGATGTTTGTTGTTTGTTTTCGTATGATGTGACCAAGACATACCCATTGCCTTACAATGTCAATTCTTCAATTGGATGTTGGTCACGGCAAATGAAGCATGGTAAAAAGTGATTATCTGGTATTGAACTTGGTTCTGTAAGGTTAACTGTGTTTTCTCTTAAAATGGACAGCACACTGTACATGTCCTGACAGGGAACCTGAAAAATATAAGTTTACACAAAGCACCTTGCCCACAAAAAATAGGTATGCATACACTCCGGGCAGCAGAGGAGGGAGAAGGAAGAACTTATAGAACGTTGTTGCAGGTAAATGCTTGATAGGTAAATTTACAAATCTGACATAAAAGACTGCGAAGAAATGTGACCCGTGTCGTCATCATGTGATGATGTCTATTTAATATTTAAGGTAGATCGATCGACAATTATTCCACTTGCATATATTGTGATATACAAATTGTGTGTGGAATCGACTCAATTTTATTGCCAAACATCCTGTTGTCTGCCTTTTTCATTTAATAAATAAAAAAAAACTATAAACTTTTGTAAGACATTGTACATGACTCTATAAAATACATGATTTGGCCTGTTTTTCAAAGCCTGATAACCTTGATAACAAAAAAAAATGTTTAATAAGAGAAGACTTGTTTTTAGATTTTTATTAGACTAATCCATTGTCCCGCATTCTTAATGTTGGATCCAGGTGTAAGTATAAGATGACATTATCTGTAGTTTTGCAACATACTGAGACACATTATGTTTCACTATGAACAGAGATTTGACTTTGATCACGTTTGGGAAACCGCAATTTTTTTGAATTGAAGGATGAATATTGATAACTATTCGTTTTAAAAATAAATAATAACAACTGTTAATTAAAAATACAAAAAATACCGAAGTTGCATTAAAAACAGTAAATTCTTTTATGCTGTACACGTGTTTAAAGGAGTAACCTCTCATCAGCAACATTAAAATAGTACAAAAGAAGGTAGAATATCAAAAAGGGTTTCGTGTCCCACTCGGGTCTGTTTTTATAACTCGGGAGTTCTAAACGTTACGTATAACAGAAAAGTAAATTCTGATTTAAAAAATTGACTTTGGTCAAAATAATGTGACACACATCAAGTCTAGGAAATCCTGAAGACAACAGCAAGTTGTAATTGATCAAGGTCGATGAGGAGTCGAAATCAGAATAGGGTGCAACTGTCGTCAAGATCAGTCCGAGTGAAAAATCACCGAATGGTATTGATCATTTGATTCTCGTTCTAATATATAGCGATAAATGATTTATACTTATCTAAATATCATTTCTGCATGTTTGAATTGTTCCACAACGTCCATTTTCAGCACACTGTAACTGCCTACTTGTCGTCTGGTCTGGTCAGGAAGGCACTAAATACCAACCTCGGTAGCCGGTTTCGTTGATGCGCATGTGTCCGATAAAAATAGATTTTAACAGAGGGGTTTCACATTATCAGTTCCGGAAGTTCACCGGTGTCGCGCCAAGTATGAAACTGAAAGTACGTGTAAATAAACAGTAAAGTAGCCCATGGACAGTACGACACAGAAATGGAAAATACAGCAGGTTAAGAACTAAGTTTTTAATTTTGTCCCAGATTTTTTTAAATTAATTACATGAAAATATATAAATAATAGAATACTTTGACTGGATGACATCTGTGTTACTTTGTACACGGACGTATAATAATAAGTTAGTCCTTGCTTTGTAACAAGAGGGTGGTAAAGGGTTATTTTCGTGCAACGCTTTTTGCCTTTTATAAATTCGAGTTTTCATGTTTTGAGTTTTTATTCCTCGTGTTTATGTGTTGGATTATTTTAGTGGCTCGTCCATATTTTGAGCTCGTGATTAGATTTGGATATTTTATATTTCGCGCATGTTCATTTTCCTGTACAAATATCGGGATTTGCTACAATTAGAATTATAACGGTACTGGAAAGTATCACAGAGTAAAATTTCACAAATTTTCATATATTTAAAGAGATCTCGGGTAAAAAACTTTAAATTTAAGATACATGAATAACCATAAATAATCGCGTTTTTGACTTTATTATTTGTTGTATTCAGATGGGCTTTGTTTTATTTCATTGATAATTAGATTGCGCAGTTGAAGTATTTTGACTGATTTGATGTAGAATTGAGAAAAAAGGCCAAAAAGGGGGTTGTAAATGAAAGAAGAAGTGTTTTTTTAACTTTTTTGTCAGATGTCAGATTTTGATGCAAATTTTTTTTGCATGTTTCTTACAGCATGTTCAAGCAAATAAATCAAACAATTAAATTCTTTTTCAATAAACAAGAGGCTCAAAAGGGGTCTAAAGTAATATAATGTTTGTAATTTTAAATTATTTTTCTGTAGGTACTTAAAACGTTTAAATAGATAAATCAATAGCAACTTGATTTTTTACAGAGGCCAAAAGGGGTTATCAAAACAAAACAAAAAGAACGAATTTTGCAGGGAATTCAAATAGATTTTCTTTGGGGTTGCTATGAAAGAAATGCAGTAACTTTCATTTAAAATTTACTACTTAATACATGTATTGACAGATTTGGGTCCTAACCGCACATACTTCATTGAATAAAGATGTTTTTACGAATTGATTAAAGTGCTAGGACAAAATATTACTATTAATAGTAGTTTACTTCATAAAAATTCATAACGTAAGTAATTTTCAATATGGTTATAAAGCCAAGAAATATGTATGTTTAAGGTTTCCTTATCCCTATTTCCTCTACCTACCCTAACATATTTTATTAGTACTTTTGGCAAAATGCTAGTAAATATCATGTTTTGGGTAAAGCACTTTTAAAGTAAAATATATTCCCAATAAGTGTCTATATAAACATGATAAAATGATTAAAAAGAAAATGACTTTGCATACCAGGCTACCTTCCTACCTTATTTGTTCAAAGAATCTACATTCAAACAAGCATATTTTTGGCCTAAGGCCATTTACACATGACATGCATAATGAAAGTACATGGACATGGATGGAAAATAAATAATAAATAAATATCTGGCAGTGGTAAAACATGACCCCCCCCCAAAAAAAAAGGTGTTATATAGTTATTCTGAGTGCAATGTTTGTATACAACATTTTTTTAGAGTTCACTGTGGTAAAACAATGGTAAAAGGAAAAATATATTATTCGTAATACACTGTTGAAATGTACAATTATGGCATCATGAATATCAAACCATTTACTTCGATTCTATTGAAGATTTATCTCCATCAGTAGTAAGCAACAGGAAAAAAATATACCTTATTGCTTAGTATTGATGCATGTAATAGAACTCGGCGCGGTGAACAAAGTTTTTAATCATGTATAGTAATGGGCATTAATTCATATATTACGTCCATTAATAGGCATAAATATATATATTATGTCAAATAATGGGCATTAATATATAAATCATGTACAGAAGTGGGCATTAAAATATAAATCATGTCAATTAATGGGCATTAATATATAAATTAAGTCAAGTAATGGGCATTAATACATAAATCATATAAAGTAATGGACATTAATGTATAAGCCATGCACAGTAATTGGCATTAATATATAAATTATGTAAAGTAATGGGCATTAATATATAAATTATGTAAAGTAATGGGCATTAATATATAAATCATATAATCAATGAGCATTAATTTATGTGTTTTACTAAATAACAACCATAAATTTATAACATTTAATATAATGGTCATGAAATTGACTTTCATTTGATTTAATGGTCATTAATTTGATATGTGTGTCTGTTTTAATGACCATTACTTTTTTTCTACAAGAAATAATGCCCATTATTATTTTAATGCCCATTAATCTAATGAAAAGGGAAATTATTCAGGCAATTTAATGATTAATTAATGGTATTTTCATTATTTCATACCATTAATTTTTATTTTAATGGCATATTTTAGAAAACCATTAATTAGTTTCTGACCAAAAAATAATGGGTAGTTTTAATGGATTTATGACATATAATGGCATATTAATGGTATTCTAATGGTTATTTCATGGTATATTAATGGTTTCTTCTGCAGTAGTGTTTATTAAGGGAATATTAAAGGTTTTCTTTAAATATTCAAACTGAAACTTGTTATGGTAAAATACCTTCTTTTCAAGTCATTTGTAAATACAAAACGAACAATCTTGCATGAATGCTAAAGTTGACCAATGTAATTCAAATTTGAATTGGCAGATCATTTAAGAATTTAGGAAGTTTTCTAATACTCAACAAACAAAACAAGAGGCCCACAAACTGAGCCTTTATCGGTCACCTGACAAAATGCTTCTACGCCATGCAATGTCTTTTCAATAAGCTATGTTCTCCACTGGAACCCATGTTTTTGTCAGATCCAATTGAAATGAGTAATCTTTGTAAAGAACATTCAATACATTATTCCAATGCAGCTTAGTTAAATTTGCTTCCATAGTTTCAGAGCAGATAATGAAAATGAAGACTTTTGCATAGAGTCCAATGTTAAATGATGTTCAATGCCGAGTTTATGTTTTTGCCAGGTCTGAATGAAATGAGCAGTTTTTGTAAAAGACCTCAAAAATGTCTATCCTGTATTGTTTGCATAAATTTACTTCTTTTCTATCTAGCTAACCTGAATTCCCTCTCAAAAGATTTAGAGCAGATCCTGAAAATTATTATTTTTAAAGGGGTTCCATTGTTAAATTATATCTACGCTGGCGGTCATTTTTTTTTGTCAGATCGGAACAAAATGATGAATTTTTACAAAGTACCTACCATGAAAAGTTTGGTTGAATTTGCTTTTATGGTTTTAGAGGAAAAGATGAAAATATAATTTCCTCACAGGGTTCAATGTTAGGTATGTTCAGATCTGGTTAGATGATTTTTTTCAGGTCTGAAAAATCTTTGTATAGGACCTTCATACATAACTTCTGTAAAATTATTGAGTTTGCATATTTGCGACAAGAAGATGAAAATGTGATTTTCCTATAGGGTCCAATATTAAACCATGTTCCCCACTGGCAGCAATATTTTAACTGCCAGTTAGGAATGATATGAGCAATCGTTTTCAAGGACCTTCTATACATCTTTCCTGTAAATTTTGGTTGAATTAACTTAAGTGCTATCATAGGAGAAGATGAAAATGGGAGTTCTCCTTAGGGTCAAATGTTAAAACTAAGTTCGGCGCTGGCAGAAATGTTATCTTGTTGGATCGAAACAGCATGAGCAATCTTTGTAAAGAACCTTCCATACATCAATCCTGTAAATTTTACTTGAATTGGCTACATTGGTTTTCAGAGAGGCAGAACAAAATATATATGGTTTTGCCCATAACTTCTATTGTAGAATCTAACTTATATGCTGAGGGCTATGTATTTTTGTTGGATTGTAATAAAAAGAGCAATCTTTGTTAAGGACCTTCCATGTGATTTTTCCATCAGGTTTAAAACTAAATTCCGTTCTGGGGGCAATGTTTTCTGTCGGATCAAAACAAAATGAGCAAAATTTGTAAAGGACCTCCGATACATAAATCCCGTAAATTTTTGTTTAATTTGCTTCAGTGGTTTCAGAGGAGATGTTGAATGTGATTTTCTCAAAAGGGCCAACGTTAAAATATGTTCCGTGCTTGCTGCCATGTTTTCGACAGATCGGAAAAAAATTAGCAATCTTTGTAAAGAACCTTTAATGCAATCTTTCTGTAAAGTTTGGTTGAACTTGTTTCATTGCTTTCAGACGAGAGGATGCAAAGGTGAATTTTCACTTCAGGGTACAATGTTAAACCCATTGTCTGCGCTGGGGACGAATGTTTTTGACGGATCGGAACAAAATGAGCAATATTTGTCAAAGACCTTTCATACATTATTCTTTTAACGTTTGGTTGAAGTTCCTTCAGTGGTTTCAGATGAGATGATGAAATGTGATTTTTCCATTAGGTCCAATGTTAAAATATATTCCGTGCTGGCGGCCATGTTTTTTATCGCGTTGGAACGAAATGAGCAGTCTTTGTAAACGACCTTTAGTAGGTCATTCCGGTGAAGTTGTTTGAATTTGCTTTAGCGGTTTCAGAGGAGAAGATGAAAGTGCAATTTTCCCATAAGGTCCTGTGTTTAGCATAAGTTCTGCACTGGTGGCCATGTTTTTAATCGGTTAGGAACAAAATGATCAATCTTTGTAAAAGACCTTCCGCACATTACACATCATTCAAGTAAAGTTTGGTTGAATTTTCTTCAGTAGATCATTCCTGTAAAGTTTGGTTGAATTTAATTCAGTAGATCATTCCTGTAGAGTTTGGTTGAATTTGCTTCAGTAGTCTCAGAGGAGAAGATTACAGTGTGAAAAGTTCACAGACGAAGCAGAGTGAAAGCATAACTCACATTGACCCTTTTTGTCGGTTGGGCTAAAAAAGAAAAAAGAAACAACACCTTTTTCATGACGTTGTATTTGAATTCCCACTAATGTGAATACACAATTTATCAATGATATTATGGTGACTCCTTGGTGATACACAATTGCTATCGTTTTTGACTCTAAACTCTGATGAGTCCAAATACGAAAATGTGTTTGTAGCCATATAATTTTCAAAAAAGGCTAATTTATTTGTAAATAACAAAATACCCAAGTTACTATGAAATTATGAACATTAAATGTTTTGACATCAATTTAGCGAATTTTCATTGCAAATTTTCTTTTATAATTCTCGCGTTTTTATTTATCAAAGATACATTTTATAGTCATCATACTGTTAATAACATCTTTAACTAATTGGTCGTGATTACTTTTCATAGAATGCTTGATCAAGCGTGCACAGTAAAATGGACGAAATATGATCATGATAATAAGTTAATGTTCAAATCTCTCAGTGATATATATACACATGGAAAAAAAGTATTGCAAAACGAAATTCAAAATAAAATTTCAATAAATATCAATAGTTTAAATGAAACGAAAAACATCTTTATTGATAACTTATCTGTGCTAAACTGGCAATCGTCCTTTTCATATAATATTTTTAAAACAAATTCAGCCTAAATTAACAAGTACTGACATTCAAGTTTTCCTACATGTTATTATTCGTGATGTTTATCCGCTGGTGTGAGGGAGTTCTTTTGAATTGTTGGATGCGGGACTATCAATAGGACACATTGCTTGTGTAGGCCATCACAATTCAACAATAGACCGAATCGTAACAAACTAGCAATGTTAAGGACATCCCAGATCTGGAAGACCCACAGTTACATCTAGTCCTGAAGACAGAGCGTTAGAACAGCTTTTCATTAACAGTAACGTTTTGAAAATACCGTGGTTATCCAATAGCATGCTGTCATCAAAAACACAACGTTATCGACCAAAAAAAAAACAAAACTGTCGGGTACCGTTCAAGACGGCTGGTGAAACATCTGTTACTGATATAAAGACTTAAACTAGCGGGTTTTGAATTGTGTCGAGCACATCGTCTGTGGAATTTGTCGCCTTAGAAAGGATCCGTTGGTCAGACGAGAGTTGCATTTTTTATGTTACACAATACTGGCATTAGAGTTTACGTATGCTTTCAACCTGGTGATGGTTCCGTCAGTCTGGGTTCTGTGTCATATGACTTGTGGCTTGATCCCATTACTGTATGTTGTCACTTTAATGCTCAAAGACATCACCGGTAGATTCTTGAATCAAGTGTAGTGCCAGTATTTACTTCGGGTGAGACCCATCTTAAATGGTGTTGCTACTAGACGACAACGTGTATACAACTGAAATACCTTTCCATCAAGTTTACGTTTCTTTAACGTGGTCATGAGGATGAGAATAAAACAATTGTTGAATATAATTAATACAGTCGTCATTTTAGGCATTTGCATAAAAATCCTGCTTTATCGTGAAATGAAACTTATTTTCATGAAAGAAGAAGAAACTCAAATGACACCGGACGGTAAGAAAAACAATGTACACTGTTATGTTTCTCACAATAAACGCAATTTTTCAAAAAAAAAAAAAAAAAAAAAAAAAAAAAAAAAAAAAAAAAAAAAAAACACAAGACAAAATGTCAATACATTTTCAGTAAATTGCCAATTTCTGCTGAAAAACATGTTGATTGTTTACCAAACTGTGGGGAATGTGTGTATTTCCCATAGTTTTTTTTGTAGTTCGACAGTGTTTAAACAAAACACTAGGCATGCTCTTGGTTAAGTTACAAACACAGCTTGGCACATCTTACAAAATACGATTTGAATCATTATTTGCTTGTCTAAGACAATATTCTTGTAGTGATTTAGTTAGTAGTCTACCAAATCATGATTTATTCGCATGCTTATTATGCTACAGCAAATTTGAATGGAGAGAGTCAACGTTTGGATTCTTGCACATTTGTAATATACAACCGCTGGCTTTTGTTATTTCCAGCAAAAGTGAATATGTCCTATTTTTCTATCGTTGTTTACCTTAATCTATGGATTTTATTTTTGCTTTTGGTGTGAAGTTCTACGTCGGATTCTGGCTTATGTGTTGATATAAATTTTAAAACTTTTAAGACCAAAGTCCACATTTCATCGTTGCATAACTTGTATCAAACCTGGTTGATACAGATCGTTTTTTTTCGGACATAAACTTGCATTGTAAAGTAAACATCACTTACAAACAATTGAAAAAAATAATTTCATCGACGGGAACAATAAACGTATCTTTGTTCTCAAAACAAAAAAAAAATACGATTAACTTACATGATCTGATGGAAATGCTTTACTTTCGCACAAAATTTTGTATCTATCTGGAGTTGGTCTGTAAAAGGAAATCTGCAATATATCCATTAGAGGTATTGTAATAAAATCTTATTCCAGAAACAGCAACGTATTTCTGTCATACACACTTTCTTAGTCAAACAGAAAATATTCTATTATTATCCAACTTTGCGTACAGCATAACGAAATTTACTGTTTTTTTCTGCATTTTTTTGTATTTTGTAACCTGGCAATAAATATAAAACTCATACTTCCATATATTCTGATTTGATCTGTGTCATATATATATATATATATATTATATATATATATATATATATATATTCTGAACAAAAAAGAAGAAACGTATATTTTATTTCATACTCTATTTAAATTAATAAAAACAATATCAAAATATGAACAAATAGTAATATACTAAAGAACGATGACCAAAAATTTATTCCCCACAAAATTATCCCTTTTCATCACTTTTATGAAGTGATGCGGGAATCGAAACAGTGTATGACCGCCATATGGGTAAAAATTAAAATGACAAAATGGGTCATTGACTTTGTAAGAAAACCCTTTTTGTATTGTTTTTTAGTGAACATCAATATTATCGTGATTATTGTTGCAACTTCCTGTTGTCATGTTGCGTTAAAATTCTTATAGTTCTTACGAAAGCTTATTTGCGCATTTTCAGTGAGCTGTGGGAATTTTTTTAGGAATTGATTTTAAGAAATTTTGAACTGGGTTGGTGAACTGTTTTAGTAGGCAACATGTATCAAACATTTTTTCCATTTTTGTCACGTGGTTTAGGCAAGAGCAAGCAAAAACTACCTTTTGCCTATGTGTTTAACAGAACGTATCATGTTAGCGAAAACTGTTCAAAACCCTTGCAAATCGTTCTTCTTGGTGCCCTTAAAGTTACCTCTCAAGTGCTAAAAGATTTAAAAAAAGTACATGTATTACAATTACTATCATTAATATCCTGTACTGCAACAATTCAACAGTGCAATACAGTTGTCGATTAAAAGTACTTGACAGTTAATGACAAAGTTTGGGCATAACTGTTCGACACTGCAGTGCTCGACAGTACTTCATAAAATTTTCACAGTACTTTTGACAGTAGCTATCAGTAAAAGATATAAACATTCCACTGTCCCTGGTATAGATAGTGTGTTTTTTTTTTCAAAGTGTATAGATCTTGTTAACTGGAATTATACCGATGAAGGTTTTGACAAATTATGTGTCTCGGGGGTCAGAAACAGGTAACAAATAGACACAGATTGTTATTTATGTTTCACAACATTGTTTCAGGTTGATGCAGCCAATTTCTCACATCACATTCGTAAAATTTTCACAGTTAAAGCCCTGGTTAATAGGAAACGTGCTAAAATTATTTTTTCTAGAGCATTTCTCTCATGCATAGCTCTGTCCTTAGCTGAACTTTGGCTTTTCTATTTAGACCTTTTTGGTTATTGTTCATTATCAGGTTTTACACGTTTTTGGTGACTGGACTTTTAATTTTTTTTGTTTTATCTGCACTGGTTAGACATAGGTTGACGAAATGCGCATATGCAGAAAATAAATCAACAGTAACTTCGGTATTTTGTTATTTAGACTACAATTGGTTCATTGAATATTTTGGTTTAACCGTTAGGCTTACTGCACGTAATTTCATAGCCTTTTTATTTCAGTTTTTTTTCAGTAGATTAATGCAAAAATGCATTATGATACATTTCCGCGTCTTATTTCCAAACAAGCGAATTAAAATTACTGTCGTTCCACAAAATGCTGCTTGAGATTGTTTCCCAGGACGTTACAAATGACATAAATATTGCATAAGTATAAAAAAAAAGTTTCGATAGACTCGTATTTTAATTAGGACCAGTTCGTATGTCTTTTACACTGTACTTAATTTTGGTTATAATATTCATCTATGGTCGTCGTGACTTTCGATACAGCCAACAATATATTTGCCTACAGACTGTCTGTTTTTTGTGTAACTTTTTTGTGGACTAGTAGTTCAAATCATCAACATAGAACAAAGGTGTCCAATGTCAGCTATCAGAAATAGTACTTCAGACATGAAAATAATCGAATATAGTTTTAGTCGCCTCCCTTGATCCACAAAAACGATGATATTTTAAGTTCCGATAGTTTTAAATCAAGAAAAATTGGATCACTGGTTCGGACAAACGTTATTTTGTTCAAAAATTGTTCTGTTAAAGTGAAATTGAATTATGTGAATAATCACTAAATCTCCGTATTAATTTACGTCGTAATTACATGAAGAAAAAGGAATTAACACAGGCAACGGCTGTCCATTTCAACAGCATGGGACATAGCTGGTCAGACATGCAAGTTGTCGCAATTGACCAAAATAAATCTTGGAATGAGACAAAGCAACAAGCAAAGGAGTGGTTCTGGATGCAAAAAAAAAAAAAAAAATAAATCCAGCTTGAATATTAAAACCTGACTTTTTGAGATGATTAAAATTCTAAAAGTAGCAGGAAATTTGTGTTAAAATTTACAAATAGCACATTTTCCAATTGCAGATATTATTTCTTCCCGATTCACTACAATGTCTTCAATTATTGATTTTGTTAAATACTTTTCGATATACAGTAACTGACAAAAGTTTTTTCTTCATCTCCCCCCGGGCATTCATCTCGTCTTACATTTGTGATAACCAGCGTCTACAATGTAGCTGTTATTGTTTTGTTTATACTTTTTTGTACATAGTTTTTGTTTGATTTTATTTCTATATTTTTATTGTGTTTTGAAAAAGGCCCGGATAGGGGCTGAAATATTAACTGTATTATTTGTATACTGTTCACTTTTGTCTATTGTTTAATTATATTCTTCTCACAAAGTGTGTATCATGTCGTATCCAGTACGTCTGGAATTCATATATATATGAAATTCACTTTTTAAGTGCACTTTGCGTTCTTTTAGCTGTCGCGAAGTTCACTTTTTTGGAATAGGTAGCTATCCCATGACAGGTATTTTCGCGTTCACTAGTGAACTTCAAATGCACTTGAAAGCTGTCGCGGGGATCACTACTTAAAACGGGGTTATCTTAGTTAGATCGCATTTTAAGCGATAGCTGAGGTAATAAAAAATATATTTCCACGTAGCGTTCTGTTAGATAAGCAAATGCGAAAAAAATACCAATGCAGTTATATATAAAATATAGTTAAATCTGGTACTAATATATTGATAAAGCATGTCAAATAATGTTTTATAATATACAACCAAGCTTCACTGCGTTTACTAATAAGAGAAGTTAATCGCATTTTTCGGATAAAAAGTTTAATGAAATGAGACTTAAATATATTTTTGTTTTTATTTATCATAATTTTGTACAAGTCAAGCTATATTTATGTTTATTTTGTTTTTTTTTAGTATATTTGAGTTTCGCAGGGAGGTTAAGTAGAAATTCAAAAACAGACAGGTTTACAGCCCTTAAACGGCATCAATTTTTCTAGACCGTGTATAGCTTAATTTCGCTGTTTAATGTTATAGTTTTTGTTTTCCACCAAAGTTTATATCTCTCATGCCCCAATCCGTGATTCTGGACCTTCACGATAAAGTGAAAGTAGTCACGTGACAGTCTTTATTTAGAAATAGACAAAAATATATAAAAGCGTAAAAGGCAGTCGCAAGCGGACCATGCTCAAGTATAATGAAAATTGTTTGTGAATTTTTGTTTCATATTTTACTCGTAAATCACTGTGGCAAGAAATAAAACTGTGCAATAAAGTATTAAGTAGGACAGTGTCTTGTGCAATGCTACCAGACAGTCTTGGGACTATCCTTTTTGAAAGTTTCTAAAGACATGCAATTATGCAGAGTTGGGACTAGCCAACCTAGTTTTAGAAATTGCCGAGATGCAGTGTTTGCACCAGAAATTTGAACAGTGTTTTGTGCAATGCTATCGGACAGTTTTTTGCAATGAAATGCGACACTATGAGGACCATTTTGCAACGAGTCAATGCAGCTGCCATGTAATTGAGTGTCATATGCAGCGGAGTTCAACAATGTGCCGGCCATGTAGGTATCTTTGAGACGAAAGCTATTTATGAACTCCCCTAGGTGTTGGAGCATCGGGCTATACACATCTCGTTTGCATTTCATTCCTTTTGGTTGTGGATTTAACCCTTAAAACTGGCAAGTGGGTATGTTCCCTACTTCGACACTACTTTTCTTGTCCCAACACTGCTGAATAGCCACTGCATCAATTGCCTCACTGACAATAATGAAGACCATATGCAATTACATACAGGCAGATGTACTATAAGTACATAATTCTGTTTTCTTCTTATTGTTGTTCTTTGCACGGTTTCTTTTTTAATGCTTATACTTTTAAACAATAAAACAAGTACTTGTGCTATCGGGACAAGCTGAATGTTCCCGATAGTTCACTCTCTTTCCTTTTATTAGACACTCGGGTGGGCTAGTACATTTTCGTGAAGGCCGGATCGACCGTCCATAAGTTTAAGGCAAATCGTGATTTAAACGAGAAAGGCATGATTTACATCCCCCGTAAATCGGAATTTTCATTGAAGAAAAACTGGATTTGCGAAAATTGTTATGGATAGAAAAAAATACCTAAAACCAGAAGAGTTCATTTTTATGTCAGTTCCACTTTTAATGCATTTTAAGAGTTCAAATAATCAAAATTTGAACAAATCGAAAATAATTCATCGCATTTTTTGGTTTGTGTTTTTGTTTATGTTTTTTTTTTTTGTTTTGTTTTGTTTTGTTTT
>MJUU01052206.1:16793-54426 GCA_002080025.1 Modiolus philippinarum
AAAAAAGGCGGGAAAATTCAACATTTTCTGATTTCAATGAAATTTGATTTCCAAGTAGATATTGATGTTGCGACTTCAAAACAGATGTTGAAAATTGTTTGTTGACCGCCATTTTCAAAATGGCCGCAAAAAAAAGGCGGGAAAATTCAACATTTTCTGATTTCAATGAAATTTGGTTTCCAAATAGATATTGATGTTCACAATAGTCCTATGTTGGTCCCCTTTCAAAAAAGTGTCTGTCAAGTCCGCATCATATCCAATATAGCCACCAGCGCGTGAAGCTTGGTTTTATCATTGGACCCTATGGGAAGGTATTCAAAGATATTCTTCTCTGAAGCCGCAGAGCCAATCGGAACCAAATTTGGCCAGAATAGTCGTTAGGTGGTTCCCTTTCAAAAATGAGTCCGGCAAGTCTGCACATCATCTAAGATGGCCACCAGCGGGGAACTTAGTTTAACATTGGACCCTATTGGGAAACATATTCCAAGATCTTCTCTTCTGAAAGTACTTGGCCAATTGGAATCACACTTGGTCACAATGGACCTTTGTTTGTCCCCTTCTTAAAATGTGTCTGGCTTGTCTTAACACATTCAAGATTGGCATTCAACATTGGTATTATTATTTTTGACTGTATCTGTCAGCAATGGCCCAGGTGAGCGATACAGGCTCTTGAGAGCCTCTTGTTGTTTAAATAGAATACCAATAAATAAATGTACTTTCAGGAAATTTACCAAAATTGGAATAAAATATTTTTTATTGAAAGAAATTCCCGACCTAGGTTTAAACGTAGAGTTCTAAAACAATAAGGAGTCTATGAGACTTTCAGGAAATTTACCAAAATTGAAATGAAACATTTTGAAAATGTTTGTCCTAAATGAAACAAATTCACGGTATGGTTTCTAGGTAGAATTAAAAAAAACTAAGTGGTCTTTTAGACTTTCATGAAAATTATCAAATTTGGAATCACCTTTTTGAAGTGAAGGGATACTCATGAATGTGTAATTTCCGTCTCGTTGCATAGCTTTTATTTCTACAATTGTCAGTGCATTCATAATACAGAGATAATCAGATTATATAGTGTTTGTATTTCCGATATACTCAGATTTGGGTTTAAGCAGTAATATACAGTAGGGTTCAGACATAACCTCTCGTCCAAGTTAACTTGAGGAGCAGTCATAAAATCTTGACTACTCTGGCCAGTCATAGAGCCTTGACTGCTCGACCAGTCAAAGAACCCGGATCGCTCTATAATGTCATAGAATCCTGGCTACTATGACCTGTCATAGAGCCCTCAGACTGCTCTGACCAGTCATAGAGCCCTGAAAGCTCTAACCTATCATAGAATCCAGACTTCTTTGTCCGAGAAGATAAATTTAATTGATCAAGAAGTAAGTCAAGTCTATAGAGCATAACCAAACTATTTGCCATTTGAAGGGCGAATGTTTATACACTCGCGAAAAAAAAGTTTGCCTCTCGTTGTCCTGTGTAATAGCAATAAGTCAATACTATCCAACTTGAAACTGTATTTAGTAACATATTAAAAATTACTTTTGACAACAAATTTTTAAATTTGCAGTTTAAATTACTACATATAATATTGCCTACAAACACTTTTTTGGTTAAAATTGGTATAAAAGATTCCAGTCTATGTAACTTTTGTAAAGTAGCTCAAGATTCAATTTTACATTACATTTGGCAATGTCCTAAAATCCAAGAATTCTGGAATCAAATGGCCAGATGGATAGCAGAAATATTTGAAATATCCATTCAACTGAATAAAGAGAACACAGTGCTAAAAACAGATCTAGATGAATTTCCATTCGAGATCATAATCTTTCTGCTGTTATTTACAAAATATTTTGTCCATTGCTGCAAGTGGTCCAACTATTTACCTTCTATGCCCCTCCTCAAGGCTAAATTAAAAAGCAGACAAAAAATTGAAAAATATTGGGCACTAGCTTCAGGAGATATACTGAAAGATGATGAAAAATGGGCTAAAATATTAGATAATATTCGTCCTGATTAGCTGTACTAGAGTGCAGTAGATCCAGTTTTCACACTTGTACGCAAATTATCTTTTCTCTTTTTTAGAATTAAGCCTTTTGTATATATCCTGTCAATACATATTGTCTTGTCTTGTAATTGTTTTGTACTGTCTGTAGTGTCTGTAAAATATGAAAATTACAGAAAAAAAAAAAAAAACAAAAACAAAAAAGTCAATGCTATTTAGAGCCATGTTCGACCGCATTTGTGTCAGAAAACATACAAGCATGGCATATACAAGTTTAATTTCTAGGAAGTTAGCGTTCTCCCGGACGCAATCTATGGACCACTACATACTATTTTAGACAACGTTTCAGCATATTTTGAAAAATGGTCAGACACAGGAAATAATTCAAGGCTATATTACCATTCTTCTTTGCCTTAGATCCTGCACCGTTTGAGAAAAATATTTATGGAACGACATTTTCATCTGTTAGTGTATCAATTTTTTAAGGTCTCCTTGATTACTATACGGAAAAGGGTGGAGAAAAGAGGACTGGGAAGAGGGAGAATAGGACGTACAAATTATGAAACAGTGGATAAGTAGGTGGAAGAAAGAAGGGTAAGAAATGGTGGATAGTGAGTTGGAAGGAGATAAAACAGGAAAATCGCGAGTGAGAGAAAAAAAGAGTTGGTCGGAGTTTGGGAAGAAATGGATTGTTAGGAAATGTGAGACTAGACGTGTCAGAAGTGGGGAAGATTGGGTTTGAAGGTGTCAGAACTTGTTCATTCCCTTTGAAATAACGTCACTTTGGTGATCTTTTCATCCATAGAGCTGTTTTTTTTCCTTTTGCAAGCGTCGTCCATGGAGCGTAAACTTTTCAGTCAAATATCTTGTCATCTAAAAATACTGGTCCGATGGGAACCACACTTTGTCATAATTATTTTTCTTTGGTCCAATCTAAATATTTGTTTTTCAGGTTTGGATTATTTTTCGACCAGTAGGGAACATATTTTAACATTGAACCCCACGGGACAACTTTCAAAGGTCTCTTATGAACTGCTGAGCCAATCACTGAATCAGAACTGGAAACAGACATAACCAGACTAGTTCTTGGGTAATCTCCTGAACAAAAAGAAGAAGAAGACAAAAACAAAAACAAAAAAAAAAAACAAAACAAAAAACAAAACAAAAAAAAAAAAACAAAATATTGTTGTTTTTGAAGCTCGCACCTTATCCAAGATGACCGTCACCAGGTAAAATAATCTGATATTGTACCCTATGAAAAACGAATTCGTAGATCTTCTCTGAACCTACTGCGCCAGTTGGAACCAAATTTCCCACATTCCCTTCAACAAAAGTTGTTTTTCAGATTAGCACCTTATCCAAGATGGCCGCAAGCGAGGATCATGGTTTTACCTAGGACGCTATGCGTAATCTTCCAAAGATCGTCTCATATGAAACTATACTGATTGGACTTGATTCAAACTTGAGTACAACAGTACTCATGGTCCCCTACAACAAATTGTTTATCAGGTTTGCAACTTATCCAAGATTGCCGTCGGCGGGGAACATAGTTTAACATTGGACCCTGTTTGGAAACACATTTGTAGATATCTCCTCTTCTGAAACTACAGAACCAAATGGAACCAAACTTGGCTGCAATGGTTCTTGAGAGGTCCCCTGTAAAAAACTGTTTTTTTTCTGGTTGGCGCTTTAACCAAGATGGCCGCCATCTCATAGTATAGCATTGGACCATGTGAGAAAACTCACTCAGAAATTTTCTTATCTGAAATTACTGAGCCAAAATTCGCCAAAATTGTTCTTACTTGGTCCCCTCTGAAAAAGCTGTTTTCTGGTTCATGAGTCTAGGATTGCCACCGGTGGGAACATAGTTTAACTTTTGATCAAGTGTGCATGAAAACGCATTAGAGCTTAATCTCAACCTGGTCGCAATGGTCTCTGAATTGTTCCCTTCATATTTTTTTGGTTGGCACTATTACCAAGATGGTTGCAAGCGGGGAACAAAGTTAAACATTAGACCTTATGGGAACACTTTCAAAGATCCCCTCATCTGAAACCACTTTGCCAATTGGGACCAAACTTAGTCACAAAAATCTTTTGATGTTCCCCACTAATTCTTTTTTTTTATGTTTCGCACCTTGTCATAGATTGCCGACAGCAGGGAACATAGTTTAACAGAGGATCATATGAGAAAATACATTCAAAGACCTCTTAATTACCCCTGTAAAAATGTTGTGTTTCAGGTTTGCAACTTATCCAAGGAGACCGCCAGCTGTTAAACATTAGATCCTATGGAAAACTCATTCAAGATCTTCTCCAATCAATTTGGCCAACTGAAACCAAATTTGGCAACAACAGTCCTTAGATGGTCCTCCTTAAAATTAGTGTTTGAAAGGTCCGCACTTAATCCAAGATGGCCGTTAGTGTGGAACATTATAAACATTGTACCCATTTTTAGCTCGCCTTGTTAAAGTCCATGTGAGCTTTTCCATCACTCAGCGGCCGTCAGGTTACTTTAATACAATTATATTCTCAACTTAAACTGCTGAACCAATACTAACCAAACTTAACCTGAATCGTCACCAGGGTATGTCCTCTCAAGTTTGTGATTTTTAGTCCATACAATGAACAACATATGGCCGCTGTTACTAAAAATAGAACATAAGGTAAATTGCTGTTTTTGGAAATACATGTACCTAAAAAACCGTTACAGATATAAAAAAATCTGACGGAGTGAAAATGATAAGCATGATGAGATTTACCTACCCTGCAATTTTGGAGAATAAAGGAAACTCGTCTTAAAGTTATTCTACCTTTTACGTAAAATTTTCCCTTTTTGTTTCGTGTCGTTTAACTACACAAAATGGTCTCTCTAGTGAGATCTACATGAATGTCATACAATTTTGAAAAATAAAATTCCTATTGTTTTAATCCAAATTACAGGTTTTTTTGCCCGACCTCAATTTTTCTGAAACTTTGTTTTTTATTGTTTTCCATTCCTCCTACCAACCAACATTTAGGAAAAATTTCGTAAAACTAAATATTAAAAATCAATGACCTTATTCATTTATTTCTTTTGAAGCTTAGAAAGATTTTTATTTCAAACACAACATACTTTGTACAATAAAAGTTCTGAATAAGATTCGGTTATCTGTCACTCCTCATACAAATTATTTATACATTGAAATATATTTAGGAAAAGAAATCCAGTTACAATTAAGCCCCAATCCCCAAACACACACTAACACTCCGTTTTAATTTTAATTGACGCCGTCTTATAGAATTTATCTCGCTTAGTAATCGTACTATGATTCAAAGCCGCATTAAAAATAAAATATTGTTAATATCAAATGTGCAGGAGAATGGTCGATTCTATTTCTAGCTCGTTTGACTCGAAAACTTTAGTGTTAGCTATTTTGTACGGAAGCATGAAGGGGACATGTGACATTTTTTTTTTCTATCTCGTCCCAAAGAACAACAATAAAAGCGTTGTTCCATTGGTTTTCACAATGTATTTGTAGAGACTTTGTCTCATGTGCATTTATTCCATATCCCTTCATTGCTTATTACTAAGTCGTGGCCACGAGATAGCTGGCAGATTTTGTAAGTAAATATTATGTCCCTGAAAAATTTGGAAATCAATATTCAGGCCTGCACATCCAAGAAAATAAATAATCTGACCTTAGATTTATTGGTACGATAAGATTATGTTCTTGAAAATTTAAATATTCTGGCCCGCAAAATTTTGAAAATCAATAACCTGGCTCGACCGAAACTACCAGCCAACCCCAACCCCCCGAATCAAATGGTCGTCCCCTTAATTAGTATCTCGCGGGAACAAGTTAGCTATCCGGTGGCCACGACTTAGTACGTCGTGGGAATGAGATAGTATCTCGTGGGAACGACAAAGCTATGTCATTGCCACGACTTGGTAAGTCGTGGGAACGAGATAGTATCTCTTGGGAACGACATAGCTATGTCGTGGCCACGACTTAGTATGTAGTGGGAACGAGAGAGTATCTCGTGGCCACGACATAGCTATTCGTGGCCACAACTTAGTATGTCCTTGGAACGAAATAAAACCGGTATCTGGTGGCCACGGGATAAGAAAAAAATTCACATGTCCCCTCCATGGTTCCGTAACTTTGTCGTAGGTATTTTTTCTCCGTCACTCTCCACAGACTTTTAAGTCACTCTGAAATCATTCAATCAAATTTGGCGACCTTGCATAAAAATAATGTATACATTATTAGGGAATAGCATTGGCTCTGCGATCCAGCCTTTTTTTAAACTCGGGCTTCGGGCTCCAACACAAGGGCTCCTGTCTCCAACACTAGGGCTCCGAGCTCCAACACTAGGGTCCCGGGCTTCACTCACAGGTCTCCAAACTCAACATAAATGGGCTTCTGACTATCAGATAGCAGTGGAGCCCGTGTTATTATAACAATATTACTTTATTGCATAATTATACCCTTGCAATAAATAAATTTAGTGAAATTTAAATGAGTATCTCCCTCGTGTAATAACTTTGTTTGAAGCTAATTTAGGCCATTCATTCATATCCTATTGGTTATTTGCCCTCCCTCCACTTTTACACATATTCCGGTTTATAGTCTTCCAAATGTTTTGATTTGTTCTGCACTGAAGGGACATGAATTAATATTCTTAAAATTCGCGGCCCTGTCATACGCAATTCGCAACCACGGCTTCGTAACTCGTGGCCACTAATTAGTTACTCGTAACCTTGACTAAGTTGCTCTTAACCAAGAGATTTACAATCCCGTTCCAAGTCTGGATAAATAAATAACGAACCTCGGGGGATTTTAGGGACAAATAACTGTCTGTTGTTTGTGATATAATAGAAACGACAGTAAAGACAGTAACGTGCATGTTTTCATGGTCTTTGTCCAAATTAAGTCTGATATACACGATATGGATACGCGAAGTGGGTAATGGGTTTGATAGACGACCATCTCTGTTATACGGCAAAATTACCTTGTTTCTACATGAAGTCCGAAGGTCCGAAAGTCCGATAGTCCGAAGGTCCAATTGTCCGAAGGTCCGATAGTCCGAAGGTCCGATTGTCCGAAGATCCGATTGTCCGAAATTATCCCGTTGTAAACCAAGATAGGAAAACATGTAGACATTTTGTCTAAAAAAACATTCCCAACATATGCTGTTAGAGGGCTACATGAAAAGCGCGAAATTCTGATGGCAACAGAAAGATAGCAGGCCAGATTACTAAATTAAATGTGGTTTTATGTGGGATAAGCAGTAAAGCGCCCGTTATACAAGAACAAAATTTAGTTTGTCACCTCATTCTCATTTAACATTGATTCACTGCGTACTGTTAATGTGTGATAAAATTACGAAAAAAAAAAACAAACAAAAACAAAACAAAAAAGAACCGTTTTCAAATTCAAATTTATACTTCTCAAAACTTTTATTTTCGAATTTTTTTAAACTCAAAATTTCGATTTTTAAGTCAAAATTTCGACTTTAAAAGTCAAATAAGATTTTCGACTGTTTTAATTAAAAACATTCTACTTTTAGAAAAGTTATTGAGTTTTAAAAGTCGAATATTTCAGTTTCAGATAGTCGAAATTCATCAAGGTTCTTATTAAAGATTTCTTTACTTATAAATTATGAGTTTATAACTGCCAGAATTTTGAGTTATTCAAAAGTCGAAATTTCGACTTTTTAAAGGTCAAAATTTAAAGTTTTGAAAAGTCGAAACTTTGAGAATGAAGTATACTAAATTTTGAGTTTGAAAATGTAGAAACTTCTAGTTTGAAGAAGTCAAAATTTTGTGCTAAGAAAAGTCAAAATTTGTAGATGAAAGTTAAAATATTAAGTTGATTTTTTTTAAAGATCGAAATTTCAAATTAAATAAAGTTGAGATTTAGAATTTTTTGAAAATTATAATTTTACAAAGATTGCTCATTCTGTTTCACTCCATTAAAATGGAGACTGTCAGCCCACAGCATAGTTTTACATTTGACCTTTCTGGAGAATACATTTTGGCAATCTTTCCTGAAGCTAAAACTTTCAGTGAATCGTGTGTGGAAGGTCTTTCACAAAAATGCATTTCGTACTGACAAATATGGCCACTACCGTTTGTGCCCATCTGCAATATGGATGATGTTGACATCTGACGGAAAAATTTTAAAGGGAACATCCGAGGACTATTGTGACCAATTTGTTCTATTGATCCATAGCGGTTTAGAGAGAAAGGTGTTTTAATGAAAAGTTTTGGAGCATTAACAAAACAAGGACGAACAGACATCTCATACCACTTGACTTCAAAAACTATGCTAGAATCTNGGGTCTAGAATAAATACCAATTAGTATTCATCAGTTTTACATTACATTAATTTCTGTCAAAATCAGCATCAGACTTAAACTTATCTCTATAAGTCTTCTTCTACATTTCAAATAAACCTTCTTTCACCGGCTGAGCGATTTTTTTACGTTTTGTGACATTTTCGGACTATCGGACCTTCGGACTATCGGACCTTCGGACTATCGGACCTTCAGACTATCGGCCCATCGGACTATCGGTGTGTAACCCACAATTCATGTAAAAACAAGGTAATTTTGCCGTATAACAGAGATGGTCGGACTACTGGACCTTCGGACTACCGGAACTTCGGACTATCGGACCTTCGGACTATAGGGCCGTCACCGAATTGTGGAACGAAAACGCAAGCTCAATGATTTAGAAAAGAAGAAAAAAATATTAATAAGAATCCAAAAATATGTGAAGGAAATCACAAATGGAGACAACACAACAAATAAAATTGAAAAAAAAAACAGAAAAAAACCAACTAAACATAAACCTTAATCTCATCAAAAACAGAAATTATCAGGTGGTCTGGAAGAGTAAATATTATCTGATCCAAGTGAAGTACCCGTCTGTCCGTTTCACACAAAAATCTGCATAGTGCCAAGCGACCGTCAAAGGCCAAGAGATGTTATATAAGGCTAAGCTGTTTATATGGGGTAGTAACTTCCCTTCGTCATTTAAATTTGCTTCAAGTTTCAAGCAGATGATAAAGAAGATGTTTTCCCATAAATCTAATGTTAAATCGAATTTTGCGTTAGCAGCCATGTTTTGTCCTTTCAAACCAAACGAAATGAGCAATTATTGCAAAGTACATACAATAGAAGATTCATGTAAAGTTTGGTTGATTTGCTTCAGGGTTTCAGGGGAGATTATATCAAAATATGATTTTTCTTTTAATGACAATGTTGAGCTTTATTCTGAGCTAACCGAAACCAAATGGGCAATGTTTGTAAGGGATGTTCCATTCCTCATTTCGGTACAGTTTAATTAAATTGACTTCAATAATTTCAGAGCAGCTGAAGAAAATGACGTTTCCCATAAGACCCAATGTAAAACTATGTTCTGAGCTGGTGACCATGTTTTTTATACAATCAAGCCAGAATAACGATGACCAATTAGTGTAAACGACTTTCTATTCAACATTCCTATAAAATATCGTAAAATTTGCTTCAGTAGTTTCAGAGCAGATGATCTAAATATGAATTTTCTATAAATAAAATGTTACAAAATGTTCCGCGGTGGCCGTCATGTTTTGAGTCTAATCAGAACGAAAAGTGCTCTTTACAATGATCTTCCCTACATCTTTCCAAAACATTAAAGTAATATTTCCTCCAAAAGTTTCAAAGGCAGATGGCAGCCATAAGTTTTTCTCCTGAATAAGGGCAAACCAATTATTGTAAAGTACCTGTCATACAACATTCCTGTAAAGTTTGGTTGAATTCGGTTAGGTAGTTTCAAATCTAGAGGAGATGAAGAAATACGATTTTGCCATAGGGCCAATGGAAAACTATGTTCTGCGCTGGTGGCCATTCTTTTGTCGTATCGCTACAAATTTAGCAATCTTTGTGAAGGCCCTTCTCTACGGCATTCCTTGACATGTTAATTAAATTTTCTTTATAATTTAGTTTCAGAGCAGATGGTGAAAAAGATGTTTTTCCCATAACGTCGAATGTAAAACTAATTTCAGCGCTTGCGGCCATGTTTTTTGTCCGATCGGATGAGCAATCTTTTTATCCCCTTGCCCAACGGAGTTGGTGAGGGGATATAGCATCTCGCCCGTCCGTCCGTCCGTCCATCCGTCCGTCCGCTCGTCCCACCTCAGGTTAAAGTTTGCGTTAAGGTTCATATCTGAGATACTACATGTGGCACATCAATCATCTTTGGTAAGTGGATGCGTCTTGGAGAGTGATTCTGCTTCGGATGATAATTGGGTCACTCTGACCTACATTTTATGCTTCAATGACTCCGGTTAAAGTTTGCATTAAGGTTCATATATGAGAAACTATATGTGGTACATCAATCATCTTTGGTCAGTGGATGCGTCCTGGAAAGTGATGCAGCTTGAGATGATAATTGGGTCACTCTGACCAACACTTTATGCCGCTTCAATGACTCTGGTGAAAGTTTGTGTTAAGGTTCATATAAGAGAAACTACATGTGACACATCAATCATCTATGGTCAGTGGATGCCTCTTGGAGAGTGATGCTGCTTCAGGTGTCAATTTGGTCACTGACCAACATTTCATGCTTCTATGGTTCTGGTTAAAGTTTGTGTTTAGGTTCATTTTGGAGAAACTGCATGTGCCAAATCAATCATCTTTGGTCAGTTGATGCGTCTTGGAGATTGATGCTGCCTTAGATGATAATTGGGTCACTCTGGCCTACATTTTATGCTTCAATGACCCAGGTTAAAGTTTGCATTGAGGTTCATATTTTTGATATTAGAACTTTGAGAGTAATAATATGAGGAAAATATCACCATGACTTACTTTTAAAGCATGAGAGTCCATGAGTTAAGTTTGCCTGAAATACTTTAACTAGTACAGAAATTATAATTTGTCCGAAGTTGCATCTTGGATGAAGATGAGGCTGCAGATAGCAATTTGAAATAGTTTGTTTTTTTTTTTAATTTGGAATAAATTCATTTCATTATCAAACATTTGGTGTTAGAGGGGATAAATTGAAGGAAATCGCCGAAGTAGCGAAGATCGATAATTTATAGGCAAATACACATGTTATAATTTTTAAAATGGAGAATTTGGGCTCCTCATGAGGGATACCTTGAAATCAGGTAATTAAATCTTTTTGCGTATGAAATGAATAAATATTTACTAAAAATATAATTTTAGCAATTTTTCACAGAATAGGGTAATTAAACTATCAGGAAGGGGTCTAATAATCAAATAATCATTGAAATTACAACTGGTAATCAAATAATCACATCTCATAATAAAGTAAACAGGAACCAAATAAGAAAACTCATAGATATATATACTGTGTTTGCTAATGAAAGTATAGCATGAATGATCTCTATGCACCCGAGAATCCTGAAAAATCTCTGTAATTTCAAGGTTCTCTTAACTTTTATCTTGGAAAGTTGTGTTAATGGTTGTCATTATATATTAATGGCAAGTGAACGATTTTCATTTCAAAAGATATACCTATCGCATTTACCCAACGCTAAGCACTAGCTTTTCCAACATCTGTGTTGGGGGGGATTGATTAAAGAATCCAAGTGAGATGAAAAGGATAATTGGATGCGATATTTTCCATTTACACGGTATTTTAGTTAAAAAAGCTTGTGCGAAAGAAAAAGATCCATCATGACCACAACCCCTCCCTCTCGTAGAACACCTTGCTGCCTGCAAAATTTGAAACTTTTCACATAGACAGTCATCATCAGTGTCACTCTTCTCGGACACATTATTATGGATCAAGCTGGAAAATCGAAAATCCAATCAGTCAACTTCAGTTTTTATTTGATATTCAAAAATGGTCTCTAGCAACTGACAAATATAAAACGTGAGAAAAAAATATTACCACTGATGACACAAACACAAAAAGAGAAAAAAAAATACAATGATTTGGGTGACTTCCACACGCCACTTTAATTGTACTCGCACAGTTAGGGGACGACCGTTTGATTTTCGTGAGGGGAAAATTGGTGATTTTTCATACCATTTTTTTGGTGAAAATCTAGGACAATTTATTTCAACCTAATATCAAATCAAATTATTCCTCAAATCAAAATTTAATTATTTGTTTTCACCGGCACCAAGATTTAATTATTTATTTACAAAATCGCAAAAGACCTCCCCCTCTCCTGTATATCAAATAGTCGTCCCCTTAAGTATTTTGGTGTTGTATGATTCCAGCCAATCGCCAATATTACTTACATGTATGAACATTACTTCATTTTCACGAATAACTATAATTATGGACCCCCCTCAACTATGAATTCTTATATAATATCATTTCACTACTGACTTTCTACGCCATGCTTTTACATTTTGGTCATTTCAAGAAGAAAGTGAAGTGTTTACTATCAAACTTCTTTCAAACGACGTCAATATCCATTGAAGTTGGAACCCCCCCCCCCCCTTTTTTTGGACAATCATGTATTTTTAAATCAATATCCTAACATTTTACTGAGAAATACCCCAAACATGTTCGTGCCTTGCACCGTTTGGCGAAATTTCCTTTTACTTTTGATTAGAACCGCGTTTTCATATAGCCTGAATCCCTCCTCTTGATGTTTGAAATAGGCCTTTGAGTCCCTTTTCTTTGTTTAGGCACTTGTTTCATTAAAACAATCCACCCTCTCCCGCTCTTGAAACTTGTTTCATTAAAAAAAATCCACCCTCTCCCGCTCTTGAAACTTGTTTCATTAAAAAAAATCCACCCTCTCCATCTCTTCAAGAGAGGAGAGGGTGGATGGGGGTGGATTTTTTTTAATGAAACAAGTGCCTGTGACCGATATGCACATTTTTCACAAAATTTAAGAGTTTTCTGTCGTCATAATTACATTTGACATAATATTTATAGCTACTAGAGATCGAACTTCCAAAAAATGTATTTCAAATAGGGATGCTTTATCAAAGGAGTAAGTTCATTAAAAAAATTGAACAAGTAACGGTCATTGCAAAAAATTATACATGTAATAGCGGTGGGAAAAGAAAACATTTGGCCCATTCTGACACCTTTGTTAAAACTTTTATCTTGTATGAAGTTCAAAGGACGTTAGTGTGCAATAGTACTGAAAATAACAGCTTGGCGTAAATGTTTCGTGATAATTGTCAAAAAGAATATGACCTCCATCAAACAAATTACTGAATAGTTTGTATCATCAGAGCTGAGATCAAGATAATTTGAAAGGGAATCGAAAAATCACACAAATCGCTACTATACATGTATTTCAAATGTATTTGACAATTTTGAAGTTGAAATCTGCTAAGGCACGGATTATTTGATTTTCGGGTGTGGTGATGGGGGCTGTGATTTTCAGGCAAGCCAGGAAATCGGAAATATTTCTTGGCCCAGATTTTTTTTTCAGTATACACTATGCTAGGAAATTTTGTTGAGCGAGGCTTTTTTTCTTAAGATTACTTTTTTCAACCAAGGTGCTGGTCAGAGAATTTTTTTTGGTGGGGATGGGCAAAAATCAGAGCCAGAATTCCCCCCCCCCCCTCCCNTCTGGAAAATGCCTAAAATGCTTTGAAAACGGACAATAATTCACCATTCCTAAAATTCTATTTTCCCTTCACATTGGAACTTTATACACATAGAAAACTGTACCTCATTGGCACTTTAATATAGTAGTGAAATAGTTTCACTTAACATATAGTCACAGATCTCCCTTTCAGACTAACTTGTATATTTTATTAAAAGGTGAAATTTATTTTCAATTTCTCTTCACTTGTCCGTACTTATTCATTTTCTAGAAACTGACATTAATCATCATTGACTAAATGAAATATTTTTTTAATCCAAACTACCTACAAACGATGGAATTTGCTTGTTCATGTGAGCATATAATCTTGTTCGGTGATGATCGACTTTGAGTTAGGCTTTAGCCGAGCTACAAAACAACTCATTTCGGGTATTTACTCCATATCCTTTCATTGTTTATTGGATAATCGGTGATTCGATCAGGCGAGCGGACGGGTGACATAAAAAAATTAGTTTCCATGCGACAACTCAAAAACTTTACATTGAATTTCAGTGAAACTTAATCAAATAAGATTTTGGGCACTAGGAAACAAGATATTGATTTTGAAGAAAAAGTGCAAAAGCTCAATGACAAAGTAATTTAAAATAAAATTTAAAAATTTTAAACAAAATTCGATCGTTAACATCAAAAAACATACCATTCGTATGGAACTTTTAAAATGCTAATTTTCAGTTCTATGAATGAAAGACCTTCTATTTTGAGAGAAAGATCAAAGTTCATGGTTATATTGAACGAACATATAGATTTCAGTACAATTTGGGTTTCTGAAAGATAACTCAAAACATTAACTTTTATTTTAATCAAATAAAACTTAAAACACAGTGATGGGTATCAGGAGGAAGCGGAGACACCAATAGATTGTAGAGAAAATAATTCAAAGGTCTAGGGCACTCGGACTGAAAAAGAATTAAGAAGATAACTCAAAAAGTTTACCATTATAATACATTTCAGTTATGGTGTGCTTGTTCTTGAATGGCCACAATATCATACTATCAAATTTTGTTTTTGTTTTGTAATTTTGTTTTATAATGCTAAGATTTCAATGAGTTCCTTGTGGATGATTATATGTTGTGATTGTCTTTTAAGAGTCTTTTTTGTCCAAACAATCGATGCAAGCGGTTGTAAGAACACTTTGCCAGTTAATTTTATGTTTGTTGACAGCCCTGCATCCATGAACAAAAGAGAAGATCCATGCATGTACCGTTGCTTGACATTAAGCAATGGATCCCGCTCAAACCGGTGCCAGAACTCACAATGAGATTTTAAATATAGCTCTTTGTTGAAGGCCTCATTGTGACTTCAAGATGAAAAACAACAATGAAAGCGTTGCTCCATTATTTGATTTAATCATATATTTGTAGAGACTTTGTCTCGTGTCCATTTACTCCATATCCTTTCATTGTAAATCTGCTGGATATGTTGATTGGTTCGCGAGTTACATTTACTCAAAACGTTTTGATTCGAATCAGATGAAACTAAGGGACATTGAGCAGTTCTATATCCGGAAGGCCTCTATCTGATTTCAGGAAGTTCAAGCACCTTGATCGGTCTTCAGTGACTACGTCCACAGAGTTGGCCAGATGTGTCCCCTTTTTGGTTTTAGACACTAGTATATTACCGTCTTGTTGCATGTTCGTTAGGTCATAAAATCGATGGGTTGGCCATTTTGAAGTGTACAGAAAGAACAGGAACATGCAAAACTTTGGTTATAAAACATGGTTTCTGTTTTCTAAATCACACATAAGTATGTAATTACGTTTCATGTGAATATTTTGTGCATGCATTTGAAAAGCTTTTACTAAGCCCTTTCACAGTCACTGAGATCTCTGTTTTAATTGCACCCTTTCACAATGAACATTTTTTTTAACAAACATACTTTCATTTTCAAAGACAGAGGGCCTTTTATTTTGTCGAATTATTTTCCCGAAGAGGCCCATCAATGGACTTATTTTCAGACTGTTTTTTATCACAAAACTTGTTTCTGGTCAGTAAGAAGTCTACAAAATGTTGAAAAGTGCATTCCAGCTACCTTGAAAAATGCTATATATAACTCATAGGAATAAGAGCACTGGCTCCACAGCTCTCTGCGAAACTGGAATCCATGTATGTGAAGTCCGGAGCCTAGTGAATGGAGCCAAGAGCACTAGCGTTGGGACCAGGAGCCCTAGTGATGCAGCTAGTAGACCTACTGTTGGAGTCCAGTGTCCTAGACATGGAGTCAAGAGGCCCACGTTCATGAAACGTTGGCCCGGAGCCCAGAACCCGTGTGATTACCCAAACGTTTAGGGGACGACATGTCATTAGATTTTCAAGGGGAGTTTGGCGAGTAGTATGGTCTACGGGGCTTTATTCAACATACGTTGAATATGAAAATTTATCTAACGTGTCAAACCGGTTTAAACTTGACATATCATTAGAGAAATGAGAATAATTCTTGTGCAATGTTTGCAATGTTTGTATCGGACTTGGCAGTCTACAATGAAAGGCTAGTTTAAAAAATGACACTCGACAAAGAATATGAAATATAGTTACCAAGTAATAATCAGAAATGAGGGTGTCGTTCTAGTGTCTCTTGCCCCTATGCTCCTTTCTCCCCTCTGTCCTTTATTCATCCCCATCTCTCCTTTCTCTCGCCCCTTTCTTTTGGTCTCCCTTTGATTTTTCTTTTCTCCTTTCTAATTTTTCGATGAATTGGACAGGATTGAGGGAGACCGGGAGAAATGGGGCGGGAGAAAGGAGAAAAGGGTCGAGTAAGAGAGAAAAGAGAACAGAAAATGAAAGGGAGACCTGGAGAATGGGGTGGAAGACAAGAAAGAGGGGTATAAGAAAGGAGAGAGGGGACATAAGAAAGGAGCAAGAGGTTTGAAGAAAGGAAATAGATACCCCTGTCCGCCCGTCACTTTCTTGGCTTGAGAGTAATTAAGGTTGAATCCGTTGATAATTTGTAGTATATAAATAGATTCTATAACAACATCAAGTGATATACGATCCCTAACAGTGAGAACTCCTAAAGACAGGAGTGTTATCAGGTGCTCCGGAAGGGTTAGTATGACCTGCTTCACATGTGACATCCGTATCACTGTAAGTGAAAAGTCCGGTGTACATAATGTCAAACTCGGTATGTGTCAATCCAATAGTAACTTGGGGTCTATTGTAAGATGTCCATCTTCATTTGTGATATAGACACATAGTAATGGTCCGTCAAATCGTGATGACGACCATAAAACTTTATGACGAAAACAGTTATTGAACATAACCCTGGCTAACTTGCTCAGTTTTTGGGGTGTTGGCGAAATTTCCGTATACATAACACATACGTAAGCAGCGAATGAGCTGTGAAATGTAGACTCCATATGATGGAAATGTAGGTATTGAACTATACTAAAAATGGAAAGTTCACATATGGAAAGTCAAAATCATCACGTTTAAAGTTTGGATGCTTAGTGTACCGATTTGTCAATATAAATGTAAAGGTAAAGCTATGACGCTGCTGTAATGTATCAGTTAATTTGGCATTGACGGATCCAAGGGGGAGTCCCTGTGGTTCGAACCCCCCTTTTTTTACAATCATGTATATTTTAATGAATATCCTGATGTTTAACTGAGAAATACCCAAAAACTTTTCATGCCTCGCTCCGCTCGGCGAAATTTCCTTTCCCTTCTAAATCGGAGTCCCCCCTTTTTAATTCCCTGGATCCGAGCCTGTTTTGGTCCTTAAATTGAGGATTGCTCAAAGATATACATGTAAAACACCATTTATGTTGCGGAAATTGAAATTGAGAGATCTGGCTAGATTTTTTTTCTTCTAAACTTGTATGAACCTGGTTTCACGTGAATAAAGAAAGAAATCTACCAGAAACGGCGAACAATAAGTCCCCATTAGTATCCCTATCGTCTGTTTTGAAAACATATCCTCCAAATTCGAAAAATATATTGTCAATTAAAAATTAAGGCATGGCAAACACATCCTCCTCAGTAAGCATTTGTGGGGTTGGTGTAGTTTTTGTCTCGCCCGCGACGAAACTCGCGGAATGCGAGACATATGCATACAAATTATGACGGCGACGGCGGCGACGGCGGCGGCGGCGACGGCGTAAACTTTCATGTTAAGTTTTTGTGATTAGGTCACTTTCTCAGTAACTATAAGTGGTACGTCAATGGTATTTGGTATGTAAGTTGGTCTTTGGTAGTACATGACAGTATGTCATATGGCTTTTGTCCTTGACCTCAATTTTACGGTCTAGTGAGCATGTCAATTTTTGTGATCAGGTCATTTTCTCAATAACTATAAGTGGTAGGTGAACGATATTTGGTATCTAGATTGGTTTTGAGTAGAACATGTTAGTCTGCTATATAGCTTTTGTCTATGACCTCAATTTCACGGTCCAATGAACATGTTAAGTTTTTTTCGCTTAGTTTAGTTTCTTAGTAACTATAAGTGGAAGGTCAATGATATATGGTATGTAGGTTGGTCTTAGGTAGTTCATGACAGTCTGTCATATCGCTTTTGTCCTTGACCTCAATTTCACCGTCTAGTGAGCATGTTAAGTTTTTGTGATTAGGTCATTTTCTCAGTAACTATAAGTTGTAGCATTTGTGGGGTTGGTGTAGTTTTTGTCTCGGAATGCGAGACATATGCGTACAAAGTATGACGGCGACGGCGGTGGCGGCGGCGGCGACGGCGTAAATTTTCTTGTTAAGTTTTTGTGATAAGGTCACTTTCTCAGTAACTATAAGTGGTAGGACAATGATATTTGGTATATAGGTTGGTCTTGAGTAGTACATGACAGTCTGCTATATAGCTTTCGTCTGTGTCCTCAATTTTATGGTCCAGTGATGTTGTTAAGTTTCCTTGTATCTATTAATGTAAGTTAAATAATATTTGGCATGTGAGTTTGTCTAAGATGGAAGATGACAGCCTGCTATTTGGCTTTAGCCCTTGACCTTATTTTCATGGTCCAGTGAACATGTTTGGTTTTTCAGTTTCTATCAGTGGTAGGTCATTAATATTTGGAATTTTGGTTTTGGGTGATATGTTACAGTCTGCTATATTGCTTTTGTCAGTTAATCTAATTTCACTGTCCAATGAACATGTTAAGTTTTCTGATTTAGGCAGTTTGAGTTTTCACATCAATTTTGCGATCAAGCAGGGACGGGCGAGACATCAGTTTGGGTCCACACTTGTTGATAAGATATGCGTTTTCTTTACCTAACACAGAATAAGAGTTTCTCTCTCTCGTATCTGAAAGTGTGGACGCGATCACGGATCTGAACTACCTTGGCCACATAGACAGTTCCGTTCTTTGCATGCGTGAAAATACAGACCAATACAGATATGCCGGACTACATGTAGAAATGTAGTTAGGAGGAGGAGGACACATGGCAGTGCTAGATGCTAGCTAGTTCAAGTAGTATGGTAAGTGTTTATCACTACAGTTTATACACTGTTTGTGTTATTGCATATAAAGTTATGCTTAGTTGAACAGTCCATGGTTCACCCAATCCAATATTGTAATTCATGCATTTTGACTTAAAAGATGTTGAAAAGTAATAATGGAATTAAGTCAACGCAGAAATTAGCATTCCAATTGTTACGGAGGACCCATACTTCATTATCTTGTGGCTATTGCAACAAATTTAAGCACATTTTGGTTTGTACATTTATAACAAGCCTACAACAAGATGTGCTTTATAAAAAGCTTGGAATTGCAAGCTTAAATATTATGCACATACTAGTAAAACAAACACGATTTTCCGTCACGGAGAAATTCTTAAATGCTATCTTAATGCATATGTATATCCAGAAACATGCGGTTTTATATTCTCTGGTATATCAAACCACCAAAGGTACACTTTTGGACTAATATTGTGTAAGATTGCAGTTATGGTTCATGGCTAAGGACTAGGAAAAGAAATATATGTACAGTTTTATTAGGAGCGAAGTTTGTATTTTGTAAAATGTAGGCAATTAATTTTAAACCAGTAAAGATTAAAACTGAATAATCGACAAATAACTTATTTTTAATGAACAACAAACAGTTAAATTACAGTTGACGAGTTAATTCTGCAGATATAAAATTCTGTACATTAACTTTTGATACTAGTTAAAAAAAAACGGGATGAGTGCGTAAAAGCTGCTTTTCTTACATGGTGTAAAACGGCATATGGCAGAATTAGTCTCATGTCCCTGTGCGCATTATCTCGTCGGTCACTACGATAATTTTATCATAGAAATGTATAGTACATTAATTTTATTTCAATTATTTCAATGCAATAAAGCGGGTAAATTATTTTTCCCTTGATATATTATTAAAGTTTGATCATTTCTCTTTCTTTTGGTATACAAATCATTGAAATCAACTAAACTTTAGATCCGTCACTTTTTAATAATAAAATATTTGGTATAAATTCCCATATAACCAATGTTAAGATGGTGTCAATTTCGGTAAAAATGCATTAATCGCTGCTTTTGGAATAAAATTTGGGTCATTTCTTATTTTTGTACAAAGTTTCCCTTGATATCATTAGCAAGAAGAAGGAAAGGACAACACAAAGGTAAAATAAAAATAAAAATAAATTAAATCATTAATCCGTCATATTTTAGTTGAAATCGCTTTACTTTTTACACGTCTGTTTTTGTATCTGTTTAGATGAACAACACATTGTATAAACGCAAAGGCGGTTATAACTATATTTGTATATATAGCTTACTATGTTGTAATGAAACAATTATTGTTTAAATTGTGTAAAATTAAAATAGAAAAGTTGCATTCTGCATGAATTTTACCTAAGTTACTACTTCTCATACAGTGTAGTTTCTTTTTTCTTTATTAAAGATTTAATTTACATTATATAGATTTACAATTAACGTATGCATATATATCGTGTTATAGTGCACTAACATGACAAAATGCATATCCTCTAATAAGTCTTAGAGTTGCAATATACAAGTGGCATGGAAATCTGATGTTGAGACACGGAATACCTTGAAAATTATTTAATTTATAAAGTTTTTATTTTATTTAGTTCAAATATTTTTTTGGAACAATGTTTTATTTATATAATTTAATACAAATCATGTCCACGTTTGATTTATTTTGTTTAAAATTAATTGTTGTTAAAAATCCACAAAATATACGGATGTTTTGTGCACCCCGTGACGTTTGTCAATGTTTATTTACATAGGGGCAATAACGCTGTAATATTAATTAATCATATAATCAGATCATAAAAATCTGATAAAACTGTAGTTAATTTATAGTTTAAGATTCTCTTATCCCACTGGGTGTGAATAACGCTATTTTATACATTGGAAAACGTTTTCGGAGATTTCCGTTTGTGACACAAGGATGACAGACATTACTTTTATCGGTTTTGTACTGATTTCTAACGATTTATTTATATATTTTGAATGAATCCATACGTCCGAATGACAGGAAACTGCTACGTAAATAATGCGAACAAATAATCATAATTGTCTGTTTTGTAACAAAACTTAAACACGAGACAACATTAAGAATTCTAGCCAATACCCCAGGGGGGATGGGTTATTTGGTGAAATTTTGGCGGGGATGTGTATTTACAAAAATAAAATTCCCGTTCCCGAATCAATAACAAGAAAGAAGATAAAAGTATACCCAAATCTATACCAAAGCAAAATAATCTTATGGTGGCTTTGAGTTGTTATTGCTCCCCTTCGGGTCGTTGTCTCTTTGACACATCCCCCGTTTCCCTTCTTTTTCTTACAATAGACAATAGAGAATATTAATTGCGCAAACACATTTACAGTAAATGGTTATGGCATGATGAAAACAAACAATATCAACAAGTTATAACTGTGTTCGCAAGCGAAACACAAAAGTCTCCCAAACGAACTCCCATATCGGATTTCGCGTCATTATAAAACCCCCTTTCATAAAAAAATTGAGCAGGGGTTCCTCCTATAATTTACTTCAAACATAGAGTTGAAATCAAAACAAAACACACAGCAAAAAAAAAAAACATGTTTTTCTCAAAATTACAGCTCTCTGGCTTGGTTTCCATGGCAACCAAATGCTCGATTATCCATTAAAACCCATTTGATACCCTGTTTCAAAAACAAAATTTGGGCAGGGGTTCCCCTTATAGCTAATACATATAGCTGTAATAAGAATACAATAAAAAAAAATTGAGCAGGGGTTCCCCTTGTAATTTACTTTATACATATAGATGAAATCAAAACATAACACAGAGCACAGAGCAAAAAAAAAAACATGTTTTTCTCATAATTTTAGCTTTCTGGCTTGGTTTCAACGGCAACCAAATGCTCCAGTATACATTAAAACCCATTTGATACCCTGTTTCAAAAAAAAATGGGGCAGGGGTTCCCCTTATTATCTAAGTGATACATATAGCTGTAATAAAAATACAATTATCAACAGTAAAAAATTATAGCTTTCTGTCATGGTTTCCATTACAACCAAATGCTCCAGTATCCATTAAGACCCATTTGATACCCTGTTTCAAAAAAATTTGGGCAGGGGTTCCCCTTATTATCTAAGTAATACATATAGCTGTAATAAAAATACAATTATCAACAGTAAATACGATTTTCTCAAAATTTCAATTTTTTGGTATGGTTTCCATGGCTACCATAATTTTTTTGAAATGCCCAATACTGTAATTCTTTGTCTTACATCACACACAACCTTTCAATGAATTTTGACGGAGCTAGGTATAATAGTTTTTGATATAAGGTGAAAACATTCAAAATTTCATTTTCCCATAGAGTTACTATAGGACGACCCCACCCCTTTTTGACGCCCCATAAAGTACCCTTAATGGACCCCCTTTGAAAAAAATTTAGGTGTTTGCACATCTAGATACAGGGGGCTAATATGCTACCAAGTTTGAAAGCTCTAGGTCTTATGGTCTCTGAGATTTTCAATGGACAAGTTCATTGCGACGAGAAGAAAGGGAAAGAAGAATAATAACAAGTGATAACTGTGTTCGCAAGCGAAATACAAAAGTCTCCCAAAAGAACTCCCATATCGGATTTCAAAGCATTACCAGACTCCATCAAGGAAAAAATGTGGGCAGGGGTTCCGCTTATAACATATGTAATACACAACAATGTACATATTGCTCAAAATTCCTATTTTTTATCAGAAAACACAATTTTTCTACAAAAAAATATGTTTATGGTTTTGTTTCCATGACAAACAAGTGCTCTTTTGTCCATTACACCCAATTTCAGACCCTTCCCCAAAAAATTTGGCAGGATTTCCCCTTATAAGCTATGTAATACATATTTCTCAAAATTCCTTCTCTTTTTATCATAAAACCTGATTTTTCACAAAAATAAGTTTCTGGTTATGTTTCAATTGGAACAAAATGCTCTTTTGTTCATTACACCCTATTTCGACCTCTTTCCAAAGAAAATTTGGGCAGGGGTTCCCCTTATAACCTATGTAATTCATATTTCTTAAAATTCCTTTTTTTTTCAGAAAACTCAATTTTCAACCAAACAAATATGTTTCTGTTTTTGTTTTTATGGCAAACAAGAGCTATTTTGTCTATTACACCCAATTTCAGACCCTTTCCAAAAAAAAAATTGGGCAGGGGTTCCCCTTATAACCTATGTAATTCATATTTCTCAAAGTTCCTTTTTTTATCAGAAAACTCTATTTTCAACAAAAAAAAATATATTACTGTTTTTTGTTTTTTATGGCAAACAAGAGCTCTTTTGTCTATTTAAACCCAATTTCAGACCCTTACCAAAAAAATTGGGCAGGAGTTCCCCTTACAAGCTATGTAAAACATATTTCTCAAAATTCCTTCTTTTTTATCATAAAACCTGATTTTTCACAAAAATAAGTTTCTGCTTATGTTTCCATGGCAACGAAATGCTCTTTTGTCCATTACACCCAATTTCAGACCCCTTTCCAAAGAAAACTTTGGCAGGGGTTCCCCTAATAACTTATGTAATACATAATTCTCAAAATTCCTTTTTTTCATCAGAAAACTCAATTTTCAACCAAAAAAATACGCTTCTGTTTTTGTTTCTAAGGCAAACAAGTGCTTTTAAGTCCATTACACCCAATTTCAGACCCTTTAAAAAAAATTGGGCAGGGGTTCCCCTTATAAGCTATGTAATACATATTTCTCAAAATTTCTTCTTTTATCAGAAAACCTGATATTTCACAAAAAAAAGTCTCTGGTTTTGTTTCCATGGCAATCGGATGCTCTTTTGTCCATTACACCCAATTTCAGACCCCTTTCCAAAGAAAATTTGGACAGGGGTTCCCTTAATAACATAGTAATATGTATTGCTGTAATCAAAATATAATCATTAGCATAAACTACTATTATCTCAAAATTTCCATTTATTTGTTTGGTTTCCATGACAACCAAAATTATTTTGAAAGTTCCAATGCTGTAGAACCCTTTCTAACATTACAAACATTTTTCCTATGGAGTTTCATGAAGCTAGTATTAAAAGTTTTTGAGATACAGTGAGAAATAGGGCGAAAAATATCCAAAATTTCATTTTCCCACAGGGTTAACATTGCAGACCCCACCCCTTTTTGAGCCCCAAATGTACCCTAAATAAACCCCCTTTGCAAAAATGTTTATTTTAGGCACAACTAGATACATGGGGCCAACATCCTACAAAGTTTTAAATTTCTAGTTCAAATAGTCACTGAGATCTGGTTCGGACAAGTTCATCCAGACGAGAATAAAGAAAGAAAGCGAAATAATAATAACTAGTATTAATTGTGTTTGGATGCAAACACAAAAAGTCTCCCAAACGAACTCCCATATCAGAATTGAAAGGCATTAGATAAGATCCACAGATTTTAAACACCCTTCCTATCAAATTTCCTGCATTTCTGAGCACTTTTGAATTAACCGCCTATTTACCCTTTCCATGGCAACGGTCGTCATTTGGAAGTCTTGGAGACCAGAAACATATTCTACACATGTTAGACAACCTTCCTATAAAATTTCATCCAATTCTGAGCACTTTGATTTTCCCACCTTTTTTACCATTTCCATGGCATCGATCGGCATTTTGAAGTCTTGGAGATCAGAAACATATTCTACACATGTTAGACAACCTTCCTATAAAATTTCCTCCAATTCTGAGCACTTTGATTTTCCCGCCTTTTTTACCATTTCCATGGCATCGGTCGGCATTTTGAAGTCTTGGAGACCAGAAACATATTCTACACATGTTAGACAACCTTCCTATAAAATTTCATCCAATTCTGAGCACTTTGATTTTCCCGCCTTTTTTGCTGTTTTCATGGTAACCGGTGCCATTTTCAAAATTCCAAGACTGGAAAGCACATCTTGGGATAAGGTTCTATCATCATGTGAAGTTTGGTTAAGATTAGATCACTAGTGTCCGAGAAATCATGTGGACAAGTTTGAGCCGGAAAACGGAAGAAAAAGAATAATAATAAGAAACGCAGCAAAAACAATAAGTCTCCACAAACTTCGTGTGGGAGACTTAATAAGAAACGCAACAAAAACAATTAGTCTCCCAAACTTCGTTTGGGAGACTTAATAACTGAACATATTATATGTAAGCTAATTTGAATGAATGTCAGGATGTGACAGTGGTTTTAAATATTTAGAGTTACTATATTATGAATTTATCCTAAGTTGCCAACATTCTGACATAAATTTTATTGTTAATTCAAGTAAATTATATGAATTGCTATTAAGCAAATATGAGATTTCACTCATAGTTAAATGATAGTTTAAATAAGATTTATTAGTGTATTGTTTTAGCTTTTCTATGAATAATTCTCTTTGTGTTGAATAATGGGTGCATGTTGACAAAAAATGGTATTTATCCTCAACATCACCACTGTTACATGAAATACAAAGACGATTATTCCTTTCAGTATTATTATATCGGCCTTTTTCCATGGCTAGTTTGTGTGCACTTAGGCGAAATTTACTGAGGATAGATCTGTCTTGTTTTGATTAACAAAGCTCAAGATAAGCACGTCTTGTAAAAGTGGTATATACTTTACGGAAGAATACAAGTTTTTTTACGTGTTGTTAAAGAGCTATGCATATTTTGCTTATTTTGGTCATGTAGCCTCTGATCAATTCTTTTTATGTAAGATTTAATGTGATTTTGATTGACAATCAAGTGGCTAAATCCTAAATTATTTACCAAATTATTGAGATTCAAGGTCCATGCATTACTGTCTTTTAAGTTCTTATATATATCAGAGACAAATGTATCTGGAGAATTTAAAATATGAATTAAAAATTTTAAAACATTTAATTGGACTTTTATATGCAAAGGGTTTCTCTTTGTTTCTATTAAGTATGCAATATTTGTGGTTTTCCAATGGACACATACCCAAATAAATCCGGGCAACAAAAATGTATCGTATAATATTTCTGCTTTAAAGCAAACTGCAAAGGTATATGTGTGATTTTTGATTCACTTTTATTCTGTTATACTGGAGTGCAAGGCTGTTAAAACATATACCCGAAACTATACTTAACTTATAGAATATACACAAAAAATAAATTTATGCACTTTAGAAGATACCCCAAATCTATACCAAAGCCTGAAAAAAGTGGCCCAAATCAATACTAAGATCTGAAAAAGGCGACTCGAATAAAAATGCACATCCCCGTAAACCAATATAAAGAAAGTAACCCCCGGGGCCAATACATGTTAAATACAATGAATTCCAGGCGCTGATCCAAGGAATATGAAAAAAGGGGGGTCCAATGTTGAAGGGAAAGAAAATTTCGCCAAAATTTTTGGGATATTTGTTAGTAAAACATCAGGATATTCATTTCAAAATACATGAAAAAGGGGGTTCCAACCCGCAGAATCCCCCCTTGGATCTGCCAATGAATTCCAATAAAATCGGTGCTAGGAGCCCGCTTGAACAATGATGTATGAGAAAAGCTCATTGTTGGAGGCCTCAAGGTTATTTCAAGATGAAGAACAACAATAAAAGCGTTGTTCCATTGCTTGGTATTACCATGTTTTTGTGGAGACGTTGTCTCATTTTCATTTTCTCCGTATCCCTGCATTGTTTATGAAATATTTCTTGCAAAATAAACAATGTTTTGATTATAAACTGTATAAATTACTAGAAGCTTCTAAAAAATCTGTTGCAATAAAAATATGTGGTTATTTGAAAGCAGCTTGGGTTGTAAGATCTAATATCATTGCCTGACATTATTAATTATCTACATATTTATTTATTGTTCTCTGCTGTCTGTTATTATTAATGGTCACATATTGTATTTGGTTATGTTTGCCATAGCATATTTGTGCTTTTTGCAAATAAAGTATTCATTCATTCATATTGTTCTTTGTCTTGAAGTCATCACGAGGCCTCCATAAAAAATCCTGTATACTCCACAGTAAATTCACCTGATATCATTTCGAGCGAAATTTAACTGCCCACAAAGTTGCATGTTTATCAGTATCTTTATTGCTCCGGTGGTATCAAAACCGGCAATTAAAAACAAAAAATATTGGACAATATGCACACAGAAGGTGTTCATACAAGGGAACTGTATAACTAGGACGTTATTATCTACATCCCTGTTTATACGAAGCAATACACAAATAAGAATTAAAGTTGACACACTGAAGCTTTTGGTCTTTTCATACCGAAAATGTTTAGTATTTAGTCGCGTCCTTTCGACTTATCGTTTCGTCGATCAGATTTAGAGAATCCCTGTTTCAACATATTAGTCGTCTTATTCGGGGAAATGCCCGTACATAAACCCAAACTGTACAGTTTCAGTAAATATGGATTTTTGTACCGAGTTCTCTGTAATGTTTGGTCTTGATCTCAATATTTTATCCGTAGGAAATGGTAATCATATTAGACTTTCAATAACAATTAAGACTCTATGGCACTTTCTGTTCGTATTGTCACAAGAGTTAAATGAAACCCAAAACATGAAATAATATACTGAATTTACAATCAAAATCGCAATAGATTTTGGAAAAAATGGTACCAAATATATTTGAAGCCGAGTCACTACACACTACCCTACACTTTCTTTACAAAGTATGTATTTGAGGATATGTGTTGTCAGTTCCACAACTGAAATACACACCAAAGGCCGAGTAAAAAAAAGAAAGGATACTAATTACAAACAGAATTATGATTGTAGAATCGAAGAACACAATACTGAAATTGCATAGATTTTAGTTATGTGCGTAACCATTTTGAAAGCTTATGTGTCATCAGTGCAAATAAAAATGAAAACTTTCAAATACCACGCATCTTCATGAAACGAGGATAAACTATACATGTACAGCTTTAAATATCGATTTAAGAATACCATTTAAGTAAACATAAAGATAATTAACCAAATGAGCAAAGATTAAACTACATGGGGTCTTGTATTTCTTTATCAGATATTGAGATAACAAATGATCGTAAAGAGTTGTCCAGAATTTCCCGCCACTAATAAAACTTATCAAATAAGAGTTGTCTCGCATTAATGAGACTAATTCTGCCATATGGAGACAAGTTGGCCTACCTCTATCTTACTGGTTCTACAAATATGCTTTAATTTCAAATATTATGAGCAGATTTACAAAACAGGGTAAACTTTCAATATATTATAAGGTAAGGGTGTCGCAAAGTGGGTGCCACGCAGCCCAGAAGGGACTGTTTGCTCGGGTTTGAAATTTATGATATCAGAAGAAATATAACAGTACTGAAAATAGATCCAAATTCTACATTGGAATAAGTCAATAGCTTGCAATTAATTTTTTACATTCTGCAAAATATAACCTCAAAATGAATCGATTGCAAAAGTTTGGTATTGAAAAGGGTTGCTTTTTTCACATTAGCAAAATCTATGAATATGGTTGGTCTAAAGATTACTTTACGCACATCAGTACCCCCTGTTTACAAACTATAGCATACCGTTTGAATCATTAATAAAGCATACAATATCGCGTCAGGATCGTCGTTCCCCGGTATTTGAACACCTAAAAAAACGGGTCTTTGAGAGTGATCACAGGCACTTGTTTCATAAAAAATGTTAGTCCGTCCCTCTCTTACCAGGGAGGGACTGACAATTTTTATGAAACAAGTGCTTATGAGAGTGATGGATCATTTTAGTCCATCTTGACATTGTTTGTAAAACTCTTAATCTAATCAATCAATTAAAAGGGATTTACTTGGTAAAGCTATATCGCCAAACATCCTATTTTCGACCCACTCAGTATTCGACCTAAACTTGCTTTTCAACAAAAATTATGACATCACAACCGACGCTTACTAGGTCGCAAACTGGGTTGATGAGAATACTTGCTTGTAAGTCAGATTGTAATAAAACTTCTATCTTTGATTAGTAATTTCAGCATTTTTATGCCCCACCTACAATGGTAAGGGGTATTCAGTGTTTGGGTCTGTCCGTCCGTCCCAAGTTAGGTTTACCCTCAGGTTTAAGTTTTTTTTTCTGTGAATGATGTATGATATTATTATGAAACTCTGTATAAAAGCACACTTAGTTATAATATTAATCCAAAAAAAAAATAAAAATTTATCCATGCTACCAACTTCATGCTTCACTGATCATGGGAAAAAGGGGGTATTATGAGGTTTACCGGTAGGCTGAAGTTTTTTTTTCTGTGAATAATGTATGCTATTATCATGAAACTTTGTATAAAGGCACATTAAGGTATGATTAACCAAAAATCATAAAAAATTACCCTCACTACCAACTTCATCTTTCACTGATCATGGGAAAAGGGGGGTAGTATAAGATTTAACCTCAGGTTTAAGTTTTTTTCTGTGATGGATGTATGCTTTTATTATTAAACTTTATATAAATACACATTTAGATATAAATTACCAAAAACATAACAAATATTTACCCATGCAACCAACTTCATGCTTCACTTATTAAAGAAAAAAGGGGATAGTTTGAGGTTTATCCATAGGTTTAAGTTGCATTCCTGTAAAGGATGTATGCTATAAGCATTAAACACCCATTAAATTATATACCCATTAGGGTATAACTAAACAAAAATCATAACAAAAATATATCCATGCAACCAACTTCATGCTTTACTGGTCACAAAATATAACATTGCAAAATATTTGCAAGGCGGGGCATTGTGTCCGTTAGACACATATATTCTTGTTCTGATTTTTGTATTGTATACTGATAATTATTATACTTTTTGTTGAGGTACAATTGTAAATCTAGTCTAGATTAAAAATCTGTTAATATATGCTTTTAAGATATTTGTTAAGAGGAAGAAAACAATCTAGGATTTATCAAGTGTTTTCCAATTCTAGGGTATTCATAAAACCATAGTCTGATGTACATGTGTCATTGGAACAATCATGTAATTATACCAATACTAATCAGAAAAAATTATTAGAGTGACTTAGTCAGGTCAGATACAGGTCAATCCCCTGAATCCTAGATTTAGAAAAAAAAATGGATTACCTTGGCACTAACATATAAAAAAATCTTATGCGGATGATTTAATATACACATGATACAGGCAATGTATAGATTAAAGAAATTAGCATAGTTTTACAAATTGCTTGTAAAAATTTATTTAGCACAAAATTACCAGACAATGACGACTTGTACTGCTTTCACATGGTAACCGTACTAGTGTTCTGGGATTGTTGCAGAATTTCTATGACTGTTCCAAGATAACCGAGAGGTGCTTGCTAGTTAACTTGAAAGGAAACTTGTTGGACAAAGTACGTGTATGTCTGTATCCAGTTGTATTTCACAAATAAATATTGAAATTATTATTACTTTGTTTTACAGGACAATTAGAGGGTTCAGAGGAAAAAGGGGATATCTGCATTTTTCATAGTTTTGAGAAAATCAACTTTAAAGGTTTAAAAGATCATCATAATTCAGGTGTTCATTGAAATGAATAGCAATTTGCACCAGTATAAGATAATGTTAAAGTGTAGAGTCACACAAAAACTTGAAGTACTTACGTCATCGGGAGTGGGGTAAAATTAGGTCAATGCAGATAGCCCCTTTTTGCTCTAAGGAAATTTGTATAATTTGTCAGGGCAAAAAGGTGCTATATACAATCATAGAAACCCATTGTATATCATATTTGTTGTATTTTTATGATATTGTAGTAGCTGAAATATGTATTCATATAGTTTGATGACAAATGTATCATCTGACCTTATTTTACTGTGGATATACATGTGGAAATCGGAAACAAACTTCACACCAATTTCAATATAGTCAATTGCCTATCAGTGTTGTGTATAGTTTAGGAAAATATTTCTTCTTTTAATTTTGTTGTTGCTTATTTTTGTGTCTTTTTTAATTCTTGTGTGTTTGGTAAGTGCGTGTTTGTCCATTTGAATTCGACCCCTTTTTCTTATTTATAGAGTTATTATTTCAATACTTCAATTTGTAGAACCTTGAATAAATTAACACATTTAAAATACTTGCATTTAATTGTGAATATTAATGTTATTGAGGTCCTGGTCAACTATCTGATTTGTTTTTCAATTCAGTTGTCAAATTAGTCTTCCTTGGTTACATCAGGCTCTGGCAAAGTGTCCTTGATTGATTTACCAACTGGAATATTTTCATAATGTTCGTGATACTTTTGCGGAATAATCCCACTTTTGCATAAAGATAGGAGATCGGCTTTCTTTAATGTTGAGATTTGTAGTTTTGAATCATATAAGGCGGACAATTTGATATTTTCGATTTTCTGTTTTCTTCCTTTAAGACTGCAGGACCTAAATTTAGCTTCCATAAAATTTTCTTGATTAAAACTGTAATAATTATAAAAAAAATATGCTGTCAGGAGAGTCTTTGGTTACTTGTATCCATTTTACTTTTAGCCAGTTACTAGAATTTCCTGTGGCTGTTTTCTTTAAGTTCATGTTCATGTCTTGCTTCAAAGCTTTCAGATCATAAAAATCTCTGTAATTTAATGGGATGACAATGTAAGGATTTTGTCTCCTAGCCATTGAAACAACAGTATCCCATTGTGACGGATGTAACACTTTTGTACTCTTCTTTGCTCTTTCAATAGATGAATCAATAGAGTCACACTCCATCTCTGAGTGACCCCATTCAAAAAACTTGTGATTTATGGTGTCGAGATGTGCGTGGCTGTGTAAGGCATACAACATTGCAGATGCAACAAACTGGTTTCTATTTTGACCACCACAGGTGTCAGAATAGTAGGCGATTTCTCTTATTGCATAATTTTTCTCAGCTACAGAGTTGATATGCGTTATCATACAGGAGCCAATGTCACTTGAACCTCTCCCACCATTTGTCTCATCCCACAAAAAACAAGTTCCTTTACTATCACAAAGAGAATAAAATGAAAGGTTATAGGTTGACAGGTATCTCTTGTAAAAAAAAATCTCCAACCATAGTACAAGGAGTTGGTAAAACTGCTTCTAGGTCAAAAGTAACAGCAGCGAACGATTTATCCGACTTTGATCGTTCCTTATCCTTTTTCTTTTCTTCTCTTGATGCTTCCTTATTTCGTTGATGTACTTCGAATTGTTTGTCAACTGCATCAGTATTTTCATCTCTCTGTTTTTTCTCATAGTAAATTGTACATAAGGAACACTGATCTTTTTTAGGCTGGTGAAATGACAAGTTAAATTCCTTACAGAAAATTTCTCTGTATACATTTTCTTTACAAGATTTTTTCCCTTTTGTAGAGCATTCTTTCTCATAAACTTGATGCATCTTTCTAATGGACAGATCAGAGTTTAAGTAAAGACGATGGGAGTCCTTTCTTGTATAGTGGGAAGACACTGTCGGAAACGATTTTATATGTTCTCTGATGAAATGTCTATCAATTTCCGGAGTTCTGTTTACAGAAGGGGTTTTTCCTCTACCATCAGTTCCTATAAATACTCCATGCTCTTTTTTCTTCAGGGCATATTCTATTGTTTTCTTGGCTATATTTAAAATACAGATAAAAAAGCTTTGCAGACACGCTCCTTCTTGCCATAAATGGTAAGAAAATATGCATTAGAGATTTCTTTCCTTTTTGTGGAACATCGTTTCGAATCACTCTGCTGAATGTGTTGGCAAATAAAATTTCTCTGTTTTTCATAGGATCCAAGTTGGTAGTATGTTTTCAATATTTTGTTTGCCTGGTCTTCTGTTATCTTAGTAGAACATGAAAATCTGCATTTTGAACAATCTCTGTATTTCATATTTCTTTGATCCTGTTTCTTTCCTGTTAATCCAGAGTATGCTAAACCATGAGCTCTATTAAACTTTCTTACGTTTCGCTTCAAATCTTTTTCATTTTTTTCTTTTTACGAAATAGCTGCTTTTTGACAGGACTCCTGAAATTTGCGCGTTTTCTTGGTGTAACGGAAGGTCTCCTTTTCTTTTTAGAAGATACTGGTGCTTTTGCATGATCCCTTACTGGTGTGCTACAACCATTTGCTTGTTTTAATTGCGATGGCGTTGAATGAGTCTGATCTAATGGTTCCACTGCGTCATAATGCTCTTAGCCAGTTATTGCAAATAAATCCACTTTGATGAATTCAACGGAATTTTGCATTTTGTAAATCTGGGAAAATGTCATAAACTGAATTTGATATCATACTTGAATAAATTCTTCTTGGTTGCTTAAAATGATTAGCTATAGCCAATGACACCAAATCGGCTAACTCAACGTTCCAATGCCCATCCACACTAAAATCTTTCAGTAAGTCATCAAACTTTTTATCTTTTTCATTTGGAGTTATTTCATTGTCAAAAGAAATAAAGTTCTTGTAATGGATTTTTTCGTTACGCATATGTTCCACCAGTGTTCTCCTTAGTTCTTCAACATTATTGGCATGATCATTCATTGGCAAATGGTTCAATACGGCTGATAAAAAGCAATTCCCGTCTGCCTTCACTGGTTTTCTTTTAAGTCCATTACTTAAAAGTAAATTGTCCAGTCTAAGAGAGTGGTACTCTTTAACAATTTTTCTGTTGAATTCTGCCTTTTGGCTAATCCCAACTGCATCTGTTATATTCTGAGATGCTGCTTCTGGTTTCTGTGTTTTTTCCACAATTTTCCAAGATCCAGACCTGTGTTCTTTCTTTGCTTGTTTGCAATTAGTAGCATGAACTATTTTCCTTCTCATTATTTTGAGATTCATTCGAATACTTTTGCCTTTCCTTTTCCAATTCTTGTCACGTTTCTGCTTTGGTCTTGCTAATTTTATGTTTATTAAAGGTTCTGCGTCACTTGACGTGGATTCATTTTCTGATATAAGTTCTGAATCAGAAGAATTAATATCCTTTTTACTTGGCTTATACATTTCATCACCAGAATCATCTGATAAATCACTGTAATGCAAACTGATTTTTTGTCCAATCCTCTCCTTTTTCGAAAACAGTAACTTTTTTTGTTTGCTTCCCCCTCTGAATGCCTGCATCTTTTTTGTTTTTTATCACGTTTTTCAATTGATTTCGTTTTAAACTCATTTTAGCGTTCAATAATTGTTTTACTGCTCCTTGCTTTAGTTTTCTTGTAACCTTTTTCAATGCATCTTGTTTTTTCAGAATCTTCTTGTTTTTGCAAGGACGATTAGTGGTGTATCATCATCTGATGAATCTCCAGATACGTGGTCATTAGATAGATGATCGGGCTGTTTTGAATACCCCATGCAATATTCATCAGACGGAACATGGTGTTGTTCAGTTACTCAATTCTTGCATTGTGTTTCTTCAATCTTTTCCGCAATATAAAGGTATTGGGTTTCATCTATTTTTCCGTTGTCTGGTTGGTCCTGTTTCTCAGCATGTTGAATGCTTTCATTGTTTTGATTGGCGTTCAACAGATCTTCATTTTCGTTTGTGTCTTGTTGCACATTGTCAGTTTTTTTCTAAATTGCCCCCTTCATTTGCTGTGTTGTGGTTGATAACTTGGCTAGAATCTTGTAATTCATCAATTTTATCATTTGCAACATTTTCAGACTTGTGCGAACGTTCTGGATGAGATTGAATTTGATCCATCGTATCGGAAGTACTATCAATTTCTTCACTTTCAGATTTGGGTTCTTCAATTTCAACAAGCTTCTGGATGTTCTTTAGATCTGTTTCCGACCAATCTGACCAATCCGACTGGCAATCCATCTGAAATAAAAATTAAACAGTTCATCACTGGTGCATATAAAATGAAAATTAGTATCACATTTTTATTAGATGCCAACCATTGTGTACCAAATTATGTGATTTCCTATCGTAGTTTTATATATTGCATTTTTAATGGCTCTTTTAATTGTCATTATTCTCTTTAAATATAATTTATTATATAATATATACTACCAATAAGCTGTTCCAGGTAAATGTTTGACAAAGGAATGTAATTTTTTTTGTAATTATAAAATAAAAAATATCTACAACCTAAAGAAATAAACTTTTGATAGTGGTATATTTTAATTATAATGTTTAAAGCATATTGACAGAAAAGAGATTAGTCATTTCAAAAAGTTCACTCATGTAGACCCTCAAAATTTTTATCACTTCTCCATAACTTTGTTCACTGATTGCAATTTTCAGTTGTATATTATATTAGTTTTAATTAAACTTATTGCATATCTTATTTTTTTATTAAACTTTTAATAGAAATGTATATGGAAATAATATCTAAAAATAATTAAATCATCGCTTACTTGTTAAATCTCACTGATTAATTTCTTCTAATATGCTGCTACTCAGTGCACATTCTTTAAAGTATGACACACAACTTTTTTCTTATCAGCATCATGTAGTGAAATGTAACATGAGAATAATCTGTTACAGATGACACATTGTAATCTGTATATTTGATAATTTCATGAGGGCAAAAAGGTGCTATCTGTCAGATAGCACCTTTTTGCTCTACATTTATGCAGATTGCTCCTTTTTGCTCAAACAATTTTTCATATTAACAGATAGCACCTTATTGAATTTTGACATAATTAATTAATTAGATTCCCGATATGTTAGATATTTATACACATTAAAGATATACCTCTTAAGGTTGGATTTTTATAAATATGTCAAAATCGATGAAAAATACAGATAGCCCCTTTTTGCTCTGAACCCTCGAATTTATACTTACAGCAGTTGAGAAGTATAGGAACAGTGAAAAAGGGGGGATCAGAAGGCTATAAATACTTACAAATATGACAATTATTAATGAACAACAAAAGGTGATTAGTTATGTTCTTGTTATTTTGGAATGTTTTGACTATTTTTTGTTACCATGAAGAGCCTGTGCCACCTATAATGATGATCCTTGTTATGGTATATAGCTAAACAGTTCTGTATATTTAAAATAACAAAGTAGTTTATATTTAAAGACACCTTGTTTCATCACAAAATTTCATTTTATATTTTAGTAGACAATTGTAAATGCAAAGATTTCTATGATCAATTAAGAATTGAATGCAATATTTTGTAGTGTTATTGGAGTGTAAAAGGGTGGACCGTAGGACTTTTTGAGTAAAGCGTGCTAGCGCTTTATGTGAAACATGTGCTACGGTCCACCCTTTTACACGACAATAAAACTACAAAATAAGGCATTCAATACTTATAATTACATTCCGTAAATAGAATGCAAGTCTTCACGTTAGATAACGTAATGAAATTCGTGGATAATGCGCTATTTTCTAGTTTGGATTACTCCGCCGTCTTTGTTTACTTTTGTCATTGTCAAGGAGTCACGTACTGCTGTAGTCTTATTGACTGATAAAACACAGTTACGGAAATGATCGGAAGTACTCGTAACCAATCAAATACGTGGATTTCCATACGAAGCAGAACGAATGTAATTATTTTTTGTGTGAAAACTGCATGACAATTTTATATGTTGTTAAGTTGAAAGCGCAAGAATGAAAAAAAATAATATTCACCTTGTAATATGGATTGGTTGATCCAGCTTTAGAAAAAAATGGGGGTTCCAATGAGATTCCAGAGAAAAGGGGAGTTCTGTGCTACTTTTTGTCATTTTTGCTTGAATTCTGCATCAAATTTTTTTTTCATGAAAAGGGGAGGGGGTCAACCTCCTAGAACCCCCCTCTAGATCTGTTAATGTCGTGATCTGTCTTAAGTTACAGAACTTTCACAATAAAAGAAATTAGTTCTGTTAGTATGCCTGACTGTCCAGATAGACATAATCTGTTTTAGACTATATGCTCTGTTGGCTTATTTCTGACAATAAATATGGTATCACACATCTTGTACATGTTTTAGATAAATTTGCTTAAAAATGAAGGTTTCATTGTTACTTTACAGATATTAAATTGACATGTACAATTTTTATGATACTCAAAAAAAGGCATATTGTTCAATTTATTAAGATGACTAAGCTTCTTAACATTAAAAAAACGTAACCAGTATTGCATTTAATTTTCTTTTTTTTTATTCTGTAGGTATACAAATGTAGTATTTCATCATTTGTGAATAACAGGTAACAACAGCTGACAAGAAATGACCAGTGCTTGTATGTTTAAGATCTTATTTGACTATTGGAATTATAGAAACATCGGTTAATTCTAGGATAATACTTCTCTAGTCGCCAGAATTTTCAGATCATAAGGAATTAAAACTGAAATATGGAATTATGGATATATATAGTTGTTAAAAATTCCTGTTCTGATGGAAGGGAAATAACTCTTAGCCAATTGTAATAAAGGCTATAGTGTTGATGTACATATTATATATATATGTTATTGAAACATTTTGAAATGAATCAACATCTACAGAAGTGTTATAATATAAAATATATTGTACACAAGGATTTGAATATTCTGAACATGTACAAATAGTAAAATTCTAGTAGAGTGTAAGTGTATAAAGGGGAATAACTCCTAGTGCTTGCTGATATTTTTTTTCTTGAGTACAGGCATATTCTTTTTTTTGTTATTATATATTTTATTTAAAAAATGAAAGTCTATGTTGTAATGCATAAGCACACAATGGTGTTGACTATGTTGAATTATATGAATTATATGAAAATGTTTTTATTTACTTTTTGTATTACCGATAGTTATTTAAATATTTATTTATTGTTTTTTTTTTT
>MJUU01052206.1:60796-80146 GCA_002080025.1 Modiolus philippinarum
TTGATAACGTGGGTTTATCACGTTTAAATTAAATAAAATTTGTATTTGTATTTGTCATTTGAAATACATTGAAATAAGTAATATTTAAAAAAAAAATAGAATTCATAATGACTATTGTCTATTTCTTATTTGAGTAGTGGTATATTGTTTAATCAGGTGACCCTCTGAGTAAGTGGTTGTGTCATTTTCCAGCCATTTCATCGGTTGATACAGGTTGGATTCTAGCTTCCCGGCTAAATTCTATACATGTATTATATATTCCTCAAGTGTGGGTTCTTTGTTTAAATCACAACACATGTTAACTTTTGGTCTTCAGTTTTGACAAAACACATTGGGAGTCAATTTCTGATTTGATAATTCGTCATATTTGTTTGGAAGGTAGATATGCATTTTATTTCTTAATTTCATTTCCATTTTTGGTAATTTTATCCCGATTTTCTGTTAAAAAGAGAGATGAGTGAAATTGTGAATATTTGTCTTATTGAGTGTTAATTACTTTTAAAGTAATATTATCTGTGATGATAATGTTCCTGCAAATTATCTATTTTAATAATTCAAGCTGGTGAAATATATAATTTTTTTTTCTGAAACTCACAATTTGTGTTATTCTGGAAGTTGTGCTATTTTTGAATGAATAAAGTAAGTGAGAACGGAGCCATCAGTCTGAAAAGAACAATCCAAGGACAATGGCAACGTCGGAAAAAACGAAGAAACGAATACATAACATGAGCAAGGCACAGAAAAGAAATTGAAGACACGCACATATACAAAAATGAACAACACGGACCCAATGAAAACCATGGGTGAAATCAGGTGCACCGGTAGAGTAAGCATCTCCTGCTTTTTATAAGACACCCGCCGTGTTGAACATGTCAACTCCGGTCGTAAAGTCAAATCCGGTAGAGGAAAATCAAATTTTATTGGCAAAGAGAAAGATCTGTTGTCATCTGGGAAACAGATTTTCCATAGCGGTCCACAAGATCGTGATGTGGACCGTAAAACTTATGTAGTGATGACCTCAAGTTATGGGCAACATACCCTTGCTTAAGTAGCCTATTTGTTAGCAACCCAGCTCTATCAGGGTAGTCACTGTATCGACCACATGCCCTTGAGTAGCGAATGAGTTGGGAGATGTTAACTCCGTATGCTGATGCTTTTGGAATGTTGCTACAAAGAAAGGGAAAGTTGACTATTGGAAAAGTGAAGTCATCGTGTTTGTCATATAGCCTAGTTTGTAGTGTACCTCTTTTGTCAATTTCAAGATGAAGGTCAAGGAACGAGGCTGATGTGGAAGTATCTGTAGTATCCTTAATTTCTAGCTCTTTTGGATAGATAAGATGAAGAAAATCACCAAAGCGAGGAGTGTTTAGTGATAAAATATCATCTATATAACGGAAGCTGAAATTAAAGAACTGGGCCAGTTTCTTATCTTTATTTGAAGAAGCCCTTCGATGAATTCAGCTTGATATGAGTGGGGAAATAGATCGGCTAAAAGGGGTGCACAGTTTGTGCCCATTGAAATTCCGATAGTTTGTTGAAAAACAAGTCCTTCAAACTGGACAAATATATTGTCGATCAGAAACTCTAACATTTTAATCACTTCTTCCTCTGTATATATTACTTCTGTGATTCTGAGTCGATTTTCACAAAGTATGCTTGTTCTCTGCCTATAACAATGTACTTATATCTTTGTTCACCGTTCTTGCGGGAGAAACATCTATGAATTATATCTTTCAGCCGTGATTTCAGTTGTTCATGGGGAATTGTAGTATAAAGCTTGGAAAAGTCAAAAGTTGTAATGCTGTTACAGTGTAATAATGATCTCGATTTTTAGATGTCAAGGAGATCCTTTGAGTTTTTTAATATCCAAATTTTATTTACACCACTTCTTGAAAAGCTAATATCACAATTTTTTTAAGCCTTTTTTACGGCTGTCAAGATGGATGTTAATAACTTAGAAACAGGTTTTGTAGAACATTAAGCAGATCGGAAGATGTACCGTTGTTTGAATGGGCATTTGTGTAATTTTGGTACCCAGTACAAGGAAGGGAGTTCAGTGTCTTCATCTTTGGTTGAAATCCCTAAGGAAGGCAAGACAGATCTATGGTTCTGCAATATCTCCTCCAAAAAACTTGAATATTTTGCAGATAAAGTGAAAATATTCCTCATTTATATTTTTTAGATTTGAGTTAATATGTAGCTCTCTAGCAGCAGCATTTTGATTGTAACTGTGTTACTCAGCCTGGTCCCACAGACAGGTAACCTAGTTCATGTATTTTTGGAGTTGAATGTTTTTGTGTACTGTAATGTTTTTGTTAAGTGTAACTGCCTTGTTTTGAATGTATTGTTCATTTTTTTTTCATTTTTTCTGGATCATAAATTTAACCGATGATTCATTGTACTGTTATTTTACTCAGCCTGGTCCCTCGGACAGGTAACTAACTACATGTATTTTTAGAGTTGAATGTTCTTGTGTACTGCAATGTTTTTGTTAACAGATGATTCATTGTATTGTTATGGTTACTCAGCCTGGTCAAACAGACAGGTAACTAACTACATGTATTTTTGGTGTTGAGTGTTTTGTGTACTGTAATATTTTTGTTGAGTGTAACTGCCTTGTTTTGAATGTATTGTTCTTTTTTTTTCATTTTTACTAGATCATAAATTTAACAGATGATTCATTGTACTGTTATGGTGAAAACATGAGACTAAATATATGAACTGATAATTAGCCTTATCACAGCTTCACGTCACCAGCTAAGAATATGCATATGATTGATTGTTGCTAGTCTACTCTACCAGAATTCCCCGAGTACCATAAATCATTTTGACGCTGAAATAAATGCAAATGCTTGCGGTGAAGCATGATGTTTTGAAATTTAAAGTGTTTTTTTTCGGTGCAAAATTGGTGCAATATCCTATCATTATTCCAGTAGTTGAAGTTTGAACACACAATCTGTGAAAAATTTATAGGTTTTACCAGACTTACCAGAAGTAAATGTAGATTAACGGTTAGACCATTCATAATTGCAACTTCTCCTGGTTCGGAACCTGAAATTGAAATACGTTATTGTTTAGAATACGAAACATCAAGAACCGTCAAATGAATTGTTTTCAAACATTTTATCTGTGACTTTTAAATGATATTTTTTTTAAATTTATTTAATGCGTTATTTATTTATAGAGGATTGCTAACAGCCCGAGTAGCTCTCCTAAACAGAAGTAACAAGACACATATACAAGACAATACAAGATACATACAAATGTATACAATAAAAAACAAGAACAGTTAAGACATACATACAATATAAATATGTTGTTTTGTCATATAAGAAGTATGGCAAATCTTGAAAAGGTAGAACGTTAGAATCGTTTGCATTTTATCAAAAATTGATATACATAATTAAATATTGTACAATTCTGAGAAGCAGATAAATCTTTACTCCCATATAGTAGTATATTGGTGACATAATCATTACAAAAGCGTACAAATATATCAAATTTAACATTCGGACAGTAATTTTTCTACATTATTAAATAGCTCCTGTCTTGTCAGATCATAGTACGGACAGTGAGGAAAGAAGTGATCAACAGTTTCAGTTACACCAAGGTTACAACGATTGCAGCTTCGACTTGGTATTAAATTATACTTGAACAAAAGGTCACTTAGCCCACTTAATCCTAAACGGAGACGAGTATGATAAATTTTCCCAAAACCGATACCAAAAGAAAAATATTTGGGTGAATCATCATATAAAAACTTTTCAGGTAATTTTGTCTTGAACGTTTTTACTGAATCAGAGTTTATTATATCATCAGATTTAGCATTCCAGTCTTTTATTGTGGCGGGAAAGTAAGAAGATGAATATATTGTCGTCCTAGACGCTGGAGGAATAATATGAAAAGCTCTCCTAAAATTTCAATTTTCAGTATTGTGACCAATTAATGGATATACTTCTTGCAAATACTTGGGACAATTGGCATTTTTAATTTTGTAAAGCAATGTCAAACGATTTACCTATTTTCGATCTTTAAGTTTAATTAAATTTAATTCTTTTAACAGATTTTCATGTTTAGTAATCTTGAAAGCACCCGTTATTAATATCAGAGCGCGCCGTTGTACTTTTTCTAAAAGATCAGACTCCAGATTATTGCAACTGTCATATATTACATCACCATAATCTAAATTGGTCTAATCATAGATTTATATAAAGTTTTAAACAAATACGTGGTAAAAATATCTTCATACGAGTCATCACATCCAGACGACGATTAGCTTTTTTACATACTTCTAAAATATGAGGAGTCCATGACAGGTTGTTTGACAACCACAAACCGCAATGTTTATTAACAATTGATTGCTCTAATTTAATATTATTGAAATATAGAGGCGGGTATGTTTTTTCTTTACTTTTTTTGATGCCATCTCTTTTCATAGCTGATTGTGCGGGTAGCTTTTTTTTATCAACACTGTCGATTCCATCGTGCATCTGTTACAAAGAGCAGCAACAGCTATTTCTGATGTTGACATATTGACATCAGTTACTAAACAATAAATAATACAAATTCAAAGGCCTAGAGAAATGTGCTACTAACCAGCAAGCCGTTAAAAACAAGTGGGGATCAGTTGGCAACGCATTTTTTTAAGTATTATACAAGCGTTTGCCAACGTAAATACTGTATGACAAATTTAAAAGAAAATAGGGTAGATGAGTAATGTAGTAGAAAACAGATGTTTTATTTTTTACTTCCATGACTATTGCTTAGCCGCTTTGTTTTTCAAAGTATGTGTCCAGTGGGAAGTGATCTAGGTATTTCTTTGTTGGCTTTGATGTCCGATCTCTATCAATATTTGAATGGTTGTATCAATTCAGACTTTAGCACTATTTTGATAACGTTGTTTCTGGTTAAAACTTTACAAGTATTAAAGAAAAAAGAAATTAAAAAAACTTCATAGTGGAATTAATATAGTGGAATTAACTACTTTTGGAGTGTTAAAAATTTGGTAGAAGTTTTGGAAAGACTTCGATCTGTTAATGAAGCATACACCTCCGTCGATAGCTATGATTTTTCTAACCTTTATACTACATTACCGCATACACTCATCAAAGAGAAATTTTCGTATTTGATCAAATGGTCCTTCAAAAAATTAGGATGTACGTACATTTGTTGCAATACATTTAAATCGTTTTTCAGTGACGACAAACATGACAAATATACAAACTGGACTCGTCAGGATTTGATAAAAGCATTAAATTTTCTTCTTGATAATATTTTTGTTCGTTTCGGTGATACAGTCTATCGGCAAAAAATAGATATTCCTATGGGTACCAACTGTGCACCTCTCATAGCAGATTTATTTCTTTATTGTTACGAGTCACAATTCATGGCAAAAATTCAAAAAGACCCTTCTAAACAGCATTTAGTGGATAAATTTAACAATACATATAGATATTTGGACGATATTTTGGCTTTAAACAATCCTGAATTTTCTAAATTTACAGATGAAATTTATCCTGCAGAACTTACTTTAAATAAATCCAATAGCAGCAGTGATTATACTCCTTTTCTTGATCTTGATATATCAATAAATCAAGGGAAGTTAAACACTAAGGTTTATGATAAAAGGGATGATTGATCCTTCCCTATAGTCAATTTTCCACATCTCGACGGTTATGTTTCGTTAGCCCCTTCTTACGGGGTCTACATTTCACAACTTGTTCGATATGCACGAGTATGTAGTGATGTTTCTGACTTCAACGACCGAAATCTTTGTCTCACTGAAAAACTTCTGCACAAAGGGTTTAGATATCATAAGTTGATAAAATCATTCTCTAAATTTTATAATAGATACATTGACTTATTAAGAAAATTGGGTTCTACATACAGGACTCTTATACATCAGGGCATTTCACATCCAAACTTCTATGGCAATATCATTTACAAAGCGCATAGATTCAAAAATTGTCCTTCCAAACTTATTAACCCGTTGAACAAACTAATTCATAAAGGATATAAATACAGTATTGTTGTTAAGTCTTTACTTTTGGTTTTTGTTGGCAAAAACATTGATCATCTCCTAAACGCTTTACACCATGACTAAATTTAAACAATTTTTATATTGGCAGTATTTGGCATTGCACAATATCATGTTCTTCTTTCATAATTGATGATGTTGTTATACCAAATCTATTTAGAAGTATTTCAATTGAAGTTTCATATGTAAGAAGGCTTGATATCTTAGTCAACGGAAATCATGTCCTTAGCTAGCTGTCAGTAACTGCGAGCATTTGTCCGGACAGTACCTGTGTGTATAGTTTTCATGTTTTATGTAATTCATTGTAAGGGTACTCGTCTTGATAAGTTGGACTTTTTTCTAGTTTGATTTTTACGGTGAGTCTTTTTGTGTATTTATTTTTTAGCCATTCACCACACATAGAGGGAGGGTTTGGATCCAAGAAAACGAGTTTAACCCCACCGCAATTTATTGCGCCTGTCCCAAGTCAGGAATATGTTGGTGACTGGCTTGTCCGTGTCTTCTTATGAAAATTTAGTTTCTTGATATTTGGGTTATTGGATGTGGTTTGTTTCCATTGATTTATTCACTTTTTACCCTTTTTGGGGCCATTTAGGGCTTGCTATATGGTGTGAGGTTCCTCACTGTGTTGAAGACCGTACGGTGACCCCTAGATGCTTTGTTTTGGGTCGTTTTAACCTGGATACGGGATGTTGTCTCCTTGACATTTACCCCATTTCTTTTCTTTTTCATATTCATAGATGTTTCACTTCAATTTGGTAGTATGTCAGATTTATGTCATTGTGAAGACTTTCTGACTTTGATTGAGTAGATAGTGTTTTACATCATTTAAACAATACTTTAGCTCTAAATTCCAATGTAAAACTACATTTAGTACTACTAAGTAATAGAATTGGCGGATATTTTTTTTTATCGAAGTCACTATCTAAAGACTGTTATGAATAAGTTTGGTTCTTATTTGAGAAGTAGTTGCCAAGAAGATCTTTGAATGTGTTTTTCATTGGGTCCAATGTTGAAATATCATCCAAACTGGGGTCCATCTTGGACGAGGTATGAGCCTGACCAATACCCTTTTTTTGGAAAGGACTGTGTGAGATCCATTGCTTAAATGACAGCCGCTGTTAAATTGACCAATCGTTTATGAGATAGAAGATTTTTTTTTTAAATATGTTCCGCGCTCACAGCTATCGTGGATAAGTTGCTGACCTTCTGGATTCTTTCTTGAAGGAATAATAAAAGGATCATTGCAGAATTGTCGGTGCTAATTGAACAATATGTTTCTGATTTATAACAGGGGACATGGATTCTGTAGAGAAAAAATCGCCATTATAATTTCAGTGCAAGAACCTTGGTTGAAAGAAGTAATTTGATTTTCAATTTGTAAAAAAAAGATTTTCCAAACAAAATTGTCTTACATTTTTTGGATTGGAAATAATAATTTGGCAATCAGAGAGAAAAAATGTTGTGCTCAAGAAAAAATCCCAAGCCCTCCAAAATTGGAATGACTATTAAATCTAGAAGTGATATTTAACATTATGAAAAAATGTTTTAATCACAGATGAATATCTTATATAGGAGAACGAAATGAATACGCACTGGTAGATAGAGTATTGATTGAAATTTTGAAGTCAAAGTATTTTTCTTGTTGACAACTATGGCCGGAATCGAATTTTTTCTGCTTCACTTTGTAATATTGCGAGCAGATGTTTTCGACAATAAAAAAGGAACCAAAAGGACATATATAACAAAGCTGTATATAAAATTTGAAAAGTGAAAAGAAATATTGGAAATTTGGAAATATTACAAGCAAATCAAATCGTCAGCAAATGAACTAAAAAAATATGTGAAATATACAAGAAACATATATTAGAATAACAATGGTTGTTAAAAAAAACATTAAGTTTAAAAAAACAGCCACATCAAAGAGTATTTTTATTGATTTACATTCTTTGATGTATTTCTGTAGGTTAATTTTAGCCAGGAGAAAACTAAAAGATGACCAAAATGATCCGTGTGGTTAGATCGAGAGTCTGATACCTAAATAGCCTACACAACTAAGTTCTTCAATCCTACCAATGGAATTTACACATACCTATCATTTAGTAAAAATTTGTGATATGTCTTAAATATATTTTTTATAGAAGTTTAAAATCTTTATTATCGAAAATAAATTTTCATATTTCTCGCCTTCGACTAAAAGTTGCAAAGATGAGATAATATGATTACTTTTCCGCCTGTTTCAACAATTTAAAGAGTTTTCCTACATTTTTATTGCCACTTATTATAGGTCAATCAATCTACGTATTCAGGTACAAAGGAACCCTTTTTGCTAAATCTTGGGATGATTTAAAGTGTACACCCGAGCATTCGTGATTCAGCGACTTTTACATTTAAGGTCAATTTATACAAAAAAAAAATCACAGTAACTCCGGTATTTAGTTATTTTTATCCGAGTAAGGGATTTTTCCTACATGGCAAATTTTTGAAGGTACATTACGATTATTCTAATGTAATGTCTATTAATTCTATGCAATGTCTTTCAAACGTTTTGTAAATAAAGCAGAATTTTGATTAGCACAATACCCTGATGACGTAACAGTAAAACATACATTTTTAAAACAATGTTTTATTGGACTACAAGGAACGCTAAAGCTACAGGGAATAGTTTAAATTTACTTTAGTAACAGAGTTAAAATTTATTTATTTTACCTTCCGTCTGTTTAATTCGTGATATTGTAAAAAGACAAAAGACCCTCCATTGCATTCGGCTTTTTTTCGCATGCACTATGAAGAAAACAAAGTTCTGTGCATACCAAAAATAACAGTTTTCTCACTGTCTTTTACGAGAAGCTACTGTCGAAATACCTATTAACTACTGTCATCAACTCTGCAAATTCGGGACAGTCATCAACAATAATACTGTCATAAAAACTCTGCAGAACTGTGATAGTATTTCACAGTAAATGACAGCCTTTACGACAACTGTATTTTACTGTCCCAGATTTTTACAGTGCCTGTCAGTTATATAAACGTGCACTGTGGTAGATTGTGACAGCCATTGACAGTCGATCACAGTATTACCACATTTGTTCTAAGCTCATGTGTATGTAGATGCTTTGTTTATAAAGACTCTCTTTTTCCTGAATACAAACTAATATACTGTATGGTAAAAAACTTCAAGATATGATGTATTAATAGAGATATTTATATATTTTAATTTCCAATTTTAATTTGAATATTTCCAGATTTTTTTTTTTTTTTTTGAACTTTTGCATCAATTTCCGATTTTAATTTCAACATTTCCACAGCTTTTTTATTTTGCCCTTTTTTATTATGGTAGTAAAAACTATAACTATTAAATAGTTTAAAACGATCAATTATTTCCTGTATAAAATAAATAGCCGGTTAACGTTGCAAATATATGAAACTTAATTGAAAAGAAAATAATGTCGCAAATGAAATCCAATTTTTTTCTTTATGTGGGATTATTTAATTAAAAGTAAAACAGAATTATACTAAAAAGATAATATGCTGTTAAAAATATACCAGTAATATATATGAAGAAACAATCTAAGATTTTAAATTTCCCGACGGGAAAAAAATTATAAATAAGTAAACATTAACTCGTTAACTGACATCAAAAGCAGCTAAAATATTTTAACATACTTACCTTATTCGGACTAAATTGGGAATTGAAAACATTATATAATAAACATATTATATTTCACCATGGTGATATACATTATTGAGGCACATGTGGACAATTCAGTTTTTTGATGTCACATCATATTACACAGGTGACTTTGTTTATTGGTCCAACTAACATTATACAGTGTGTATCAAATTTAGCTACAAAATTAAGCTAAAATGAACACTTGAAGTGTTAAAAATTATCTTATTGTGTAGATAATTTTGTAAACTTTGAAGTACGAAATGAAATTCTTTTGAAAAAGTTTAATTTTTTCAGTAACTTGGATATTTTGTTTTTAAATATAATTGAATAGCAGAGACAAGCGAAAATATATGAAAATGATGATAAATGATACAAACTGTTTGCGGTCATATTTTTTTTCCAAACGGAATTTCCATGTATATTGTTTTGCGAACAGGACTTAAAAGGATAAAACCTTGATTCCTGGTGCATTCATTTCCCGAAATCCCGGACTTAATGCGCAGAATCAAAAATACACAAGCTTAAAAACTTCAAATCCCGGTTCAGCCCCTCATCTTTTGCATTGTGTATAATCGGGCTATCAATCGCCTATGCACCAGCTTGGAAGCAACCTTGTGCTCTTTCAGTGTTTAAACATAATATTTAAACAAAAAATTCTGACGTTTTGCCCAATTGTTGTTTCTTTCTCAAAACTTTATAAGCAGCAGAATACCATTCCTGCGATTTCAAAAATTAAAAGGAAGTTATAAGATTTTGAAAAAGAGTATATTTTTGTTCCGGCAGATAAAGCAGCCAATAATGTGGTCGTTGTTTGACGTAAGTATTACATTGAGGTGCTTCGAAATGAAATTACCAATTCTAGTAAATTTCAAGCTACAACGTCAACAGAAACACAAATAATTGATGATCACATGATAGCTACAGCTGGACTAAAAGCAACTTCTAATTATAAAAGCATTCCCACTATGTATTGGCTTCCTAAACTTCACAAAAATCCTTTCAAATTTCGTTTTATTTCGGCATCAAGTAAATGTTGAATTACACATATTTCTGTTTAATGACCAGTGCACTTACTACAGTCCTTGCTTCAGTAGTCGTTACTAAAAGAGCGATCATTAAATGATCCGTCAGCCGTCAACCATCAGTCATCACCATCATCGATCACCATCAGTGATCGATCAGTCAATAATCCGTCAAAGTCTGACGGATAGGAATAGTAATTCACGTATTTGACGTGTACAATACGTAAATAACGTGACTGACGGATGATTGATCGGTCCTGTCCGTAAATGACTGATTGATAGCCTTACGTCATAATTTAAGTTATTACATTTTGTGAAATATTAATTTCGTTTCGTCACAAAAAAAAAATGAATTTAGAATTGAAATATATACAAAAAATTATTATATCACCTTAGGCATATTAAATTCGTACATTAAGGTTAATATTATATTTACTTGATATTTCTGCTCTACGTAGGAAATGCACAGTATAAAATGCAGTTTGTTCGAATGCATTTAAATTTGGAAGCACATCTGATTTGAACAATCGTCGAAAATAGACAAATGTACTTTTATAGCAAACAATATTAAAATAATAAAAAAAATCAACTTGTTAAACGTTCAATGTTAGACAATAACATGAATGCAAACATGAGTGAAACATAAATGGAATGAAAAAAAAAAAAAACAAAAAAAAAAAAAAACAAATGATTTGACGCATTCATACAAGAAAGCTTAACTCGGAAATCTTTCTTTTCATATTCTTGATATGCTAAAATTCATTTAAAGTGTGTTTCATGAAATAAAAATCCATCGACAGGAATGTAAGTGTGAACCGAACCGTCAATCCCAAGCGAACAATCCTAGGACAATGGCAACACCAGAAACAAAAATATTTAATTGTTTTGGACATTTTTATAAACTGAGTTTAAATTGCATACTAAAATTCTAACTTTTCAACCCTTAAATATGCTTAAATTCAGTAAAATTGTGTTTTCTAAATATAAAACTCCTTCAAAAGGATAATATGTAGTAAAGTGTTCAAAACATTTAATTGTTTTTGGTCATTTGGAAAGATTCAGTTTAAACTGCAGACTAAAAATCTAACTTTTAAACCCTTAAATATGCTAAAATTCATTCAAATTGTTATTTGCAAAATGAAAAACTCCTTCGAAAGGATATGACGAATAAAACACTAATTTGTTTTGATCATTTTTATAGACTGAGTTTAAACTGCAAACTTAAAATCTAACTTATAATCCTTAAATATGCGAAATTAATTACACTTGTGTTTCGCAAAATAAAACACTCCTTAAAAAGGATATGATAAAAAAAAACAAAACATTAAATTATTATCGCAATTTTTATAGACTGAGTTTAAACCGCAGACTACACATCTAACTTTTCATCCCTTAAATATGCGGAAATTCATTTGAATTGTGATTCTCAAAAATTAAACAACTCCCTTTGAAGGACAGTATGAACTAAAATTTTCAAAACACTGAAATGTTTGCATAATGTTTAAACATTGATTTCAAACCACAGACTAAAAATCTGACTTTTCAACACTTAAGTATGCTTAAATTCATTAAAATTGTGCTTTGCAAAATATAAAACTGCTTCAAAAGGATATGATCAATCTTTAAAAAAAAATTAAATTATTTTGGTCAATTTTATGGACTGAGTTGAAACTGCAGACTTGAAATCTGACTTTTCAACCCCTAAGTATGTTAGAATTCATTAAAATTGTGTTTCGCAAATATAAAACTCCTTCAAAATAATATGATGAATAAAATTTTCAAAACAATTGAATTGTTTTGGTTATTTTTATAGACTGAGTTTAAACCGCAGACTATACATACTTTTCAACCCCTATATATGCGAAAAATTCATTTAAATTTGTAATTGCTAAAATTAAAAATCACCTTTGGAAGGATAGTATGAAGTAAAATTTTCATAAAACGGAATTGTTTCGGTCATGTTAAAGGATAGGGTATAAACCGTATACCAAAAATATAATTTTTCAACACTACAGTATGCTTAAATTCATTAAAATTGTGCTTCGCAAAATTTAAAAACTCCTTCGAAAGAATATGATGAACATAATTTTCAAAAATCAAATTGTTTTGGTCAATTTTACAGACTGAGTTTAATCCGCAGATTTAAAATCTGAATTATTAACCCTTAAGTTTGCTAAAATTAATTAAAATTGTGTTTTGCAAATATAAAACTCCTGCGAAAGGGTAATATGAAGTATAATTTAAAAAAAAATTAATTGTTTTGGTCATTTCTAAACATTGGGCTTTAACCGCAGACCAAATATCTAATTTTTCAACCATACAGTATGCTTAAATTCATTTAAAAATTGTGCTTCGCAAAATATAAATCTCCTTCAAGGGGATATGATGAGTAAAATTTTCAAACAATTTAAATTGTTTTGATCAATTTTACAGACTTAGTTGAAACTGCAGACATAAAATCTGACTTTTCAAGCCTTAAGTATGCTCAAATTGCTTTCGTTTACCTGGAAACACGTCGCACCTTTTTCCATCCACACAGCCTGGTGAAACATTTTTTTGTATCACACAATCGGACACCCTGTACTATGTAGTATTTTAGCCATATAAGAAAAATATCCTGGTCATGCTGGGTAAAAAGTTTAAGTTTGACACCCCACACAGTTTATTCCAATAACCTTAACGGTTCTAGATGATTTTTATAAATTAATCCAAATGTGGAAGTTATAGTACAAGCGCTCGTACTAACAAAGTAGTATCAGGAGAAAAATCCCAAGTTATATATATTACTGATTATCCTAATCCTACCACATTAAGTACCTGTTATCTTTAGCATTCATACATACCAACAAGTTTTGCCATATCATTTGTGAACTCTTCAACATAAAACACCCAAGGTACATCATCGCCTTTGAAATGACCATATACGCCCCTATAACAATAAAGAAATCTACAACAATGGATACTCTTAGGTTTGTTGAATAACTCAATCTGAAACATCAATAACGCAACAGTACCCTTTGTAGAACTATAGTCCAGGTGTCACCTGGCACTTTATTTGTTTTTTTTTTTTTTTTGCGATATTGAATAGTTTTAATGTACTCTTAGTCTGACATTAGTTGAACCCATTTAAAAAAAAACACTGTCATGAAATGAAGAATTCCAAACTTCTCTCATGAATATATTTGCTTTAAAATTTCTACCTGAACATGTGTGTATATCTAGATGTGTAGTAATGTTTGGTTCAGCAAACGAAACACGAGGTTGCACGCGTTGTCGTGCTAGGTGTACCCCACTTGTATTATTTTACACGTAAAAAAAAAAACAAATGGCTAACTCCCGCCAAACAGGAAGTTGATATCATAAAGTGACAAAAATGGCAAACCACAGATTCCCCCTATATATACAGTCAAATACCAAATTTGAAATAAATCGGCACCAGCAGTAGCTGAGAAATGTGCGACGAAAATCTTCACTGTGTTCTATAAAGGGAAAAATGGATGAATCCCGCCAAACAGAAAGTTGGTATCATAATGCATGGAAACGCATTCCCCATATGTATACAGTTAAATACCAAATATGAAATAAATCGGCCCAGCAGTAGCTGAGAAAAATGCGACGAAATTTTTTAGTATTCAACATAGGGAAAAGTGGCTAAGTTCCGCCAAACAGGAAGTTGATGTCAAACGATGACCAAAATAGCAGACGAAGCATTCCCGCTACATATCAAGTCAATACTAAATTTGAAATAAATCGGTCAAGCAATAGCTGAGAAAAGTGCGACGAAAATTTTCACTACGTTTAATTAAGGGGGAAAATGGCGAAGTCCCGTCAAACTGGAATTTGATATCATAAGGCGACCAAAATGAGAGAGGACGCATCCCCCTTATATAGAAAGTAAAATACCAAATTTGAAATAAATCGGCCTAGGAATAGCTGAGAAAAGTGTGACGAAAATTTCCACTATGTTCAATTAAGGGAAAACGGCTAATTCCTGCCAAACAAGAAGTTGATATCATAAGGTAGCCAAAATGGCAGACGACGCATTCCCCTTATGAATAAAGTCTAATTTTGATAATATCTTAATTCAAAAAAAAATTCTTAAACTGAGGAGTATATCCCTCATGCAAAACACTAAGCCATATGCAGAAACTTAAAATACACTAACTTCTATCAATATATATCACCAACTGTTCAAGCGGGGGTTATCTGCTGTTTGACTTAAAAACAAAAAAAAAAAAATGAACTGCACCTACGTCAATCGCAAAACTCATTGAGCTATTGGATTACTGAAGAAAGACATAATTACTGATATTTTACCTTGCAAAATTTCAAAAAATCCTCTGGGAAGTTTGGCTAAAAATGAAATCTTATAGGCAGAGAGATATATATTTAGCATACGCGAATAATCAGTACACTGCAACTGGGTACATTTGTAACAGTAAATTTAATTTCAATACTTATATTAAAAGGATTATAATCGACATCTGAAAATTTTATTTATTAATGATAAATAATATCGTAAATTCAGATACGGAACAAAATGTTACGATAGAAATAATGGGTATCGACTTTTACAGGAATACTTTTCAACATTCACGACAAGGTTAAGTCATCGGCCTTAACTACCGCATGATTTGACTTTGCTAATTGCTACAGGACAGGTGTACTGTTACTTTATATAATATTTATATCTCTCAGACCTACAAAAGCCGAGGAGGACCATTCAAAATTCAAAATTCAAAATTCAAAACTCGAGACAGGAGGAGTGTCAATAAGATATGAATCTGGCCCAAAATTAAGACTCTGTCATACAACCCTACATTTTTCTGAAATTTTATTTCCATCAACGTCTTTCAATTATTTGAATACATAAAGATCTATATTAATATGAGTTCTATAAAAAAAACAAAGGTTGAAAGAAGGCTTTTAATGCAAATTGTGACAATTTTCTTAAAAATCTCAAAATTTCATATAGTTTTCCTTTAAAACGAAAGTGGCCACATGTGAACAATAGAAAAATGTTTTGCAGAAAGTTGTATTATTATAATATCTTTCATGCCTTCAAATATTTTCTTGTTGTATAGATGTGGCCAATGTTAAAAGTAAGAAAATTGATTGAACAATCTTTAATTTAGACAAAAAATTGCATATTTTGACGTCATAAGGCAGTTTTATGGCGTCACATTTCTGCAACTTGGATCTTATACTGACAAAATCATGTTACATGTGTTACAGTAGCTATCTAGCAATGTTAATATTTATCTACACTTCAACTAATCAAAAAAGTAATTTTGAGCAAAGGTTTAGGGCAAATAACGGGACTTATTGACACTCATCCTTTCCTTTTCCCGCGCTTTTCATCCATACCTCAAAATTCAAATTCAAGAAATTAACTTATTCTTGCTCTTTTTTATAGTATCTCAGTACTAACAAGCTCAAAAGTCCATAAAAGTATATTTTCTTTTTTAATTATGTATGTATTGTATGCAAATTTTGGCTAAGCAGTTGATATTGTTTTTTCGACTTATTATTTGCTTTTTTCATTACTTTACTAAACTACTTTCAATTCATACATAAAATAACATTAAGCAGGCTCAGGAACGATACAAACAACAAGCGGTAATTTCGGCATGTCTTGAACACGTGTTAGAAAGCATACGAAGCTTGGTAAAAAAATAAGAAAAGTGTGCGCTTCATACATTGTAGAATTTCTTATTTTTATTGTGTGAGTCATGAGGTGTGAGCCTCTCGAGGCTCACACTATATTGATGAGGTTTATAGTCTTTCTGAATACCTCGATGTTTACTAAATTGCATGTGTTGTTCCGAATAAATGAAAACGGGAATTAACCAGAACTATAGATATAGATATCCGAAGTGTATTCATAAATATCTTACCAACAACATTGATAAGATATACATTTAACTACTTCAAATGTATTTTTTATGAATTTGCAGCAAACTTTTATCGAAATAAACAGTTAGAAAGTTTATTCAATAATCAACATGCAAAAGTGTAACTAGGGGACATGAACACCTGCTTTTTCACAAACTTATGTTGAATTCCTGCTTGCAAACATACCATCAAGGAATGGTAATAAAACAAACATTAAATTTGACCACGGAAGTCACCTGATATTGTACAAAATATCAATAGATAATCACTGTTGAAACAAAAATATAACACATTGACGTCTTGTGTGTTTGCTTTTGAGTTATTGTTGTAGACAGACTGCTAAAAGGTACTTTGTGCATTATATCCCCGCACCGATGTAGGGGGTAAACTGTTTTACCTCTGTGGGTCCGTTATTCCGTCATATAATCCGTCCGTTCGTCCGTCACACATATTTTCGTCGCATTTTCTCAGCAACCACACATGACAGCCCCTTGATTTTTGGTATGGTGCATCAGTATGGGGTCTTATGCTACATCTCCCCTTTTTGGCCTAGCGAATCACTGTTTCCTGTTTATTTGTGTCTTATTAACTTTCCTTTTCAAAATTGCCTTATTAACTGAACGTTATTTCAGAGAAAATAAAATTGCTATTTTAAAGAAAATAAGAAAAAATAAAAAAAAATAACGTTATTGTGTTTTGGAGTTTCCCTCACAAAATTACCTTATTATTTGAACGTTATTTGAGATAAATAATAAAAAACTAGCGTTTCGTAAGTAAAAATGGAATGTTAATTGATATAAAAGTTATGATCTTCTTTATTGATATTCCTTAGAAAAAAGTCATTGAGTACCACCTCTCAGGAACAATAATATTTTCCTAATTACTCTCAAAAGGGTGTAAATTACAAAATATCGTAAAGGGATAGCTGAATAAATATCACAGTGTTTCCAAAAAGGAATACCCCATGTCTACTAAAACTTCTTAAAGTAAAAATAAAGTCTATGTATCACCTTTAAAAATTTGTATGAAAATGTGAAAATGCTTTTTTTTTCACTGCTTCTGTGATTTCATTTCAGTTTTATTAGTAATTTGTTATTTCTAGCATGACCCAATTATGCATACGGTTTTCAGTGGTCGTAAGTGCTAAGTAAAATATAAGTTTTCTAAGCATTCACTTACTGAGTTTCTTTAACTTGTGCATAAATCTAAATGAGACAACCAGTTAAATAAAATTTATTTAGCTTCTTCTTCTGAATACAATGTAATCATTTATTGGGGAAAAAAAACTTTTGATAATGTTATGCGCGCATATTCTGCACACGTAGTGAGACACTGAGTATTTAAGACAGCACTACGGGTGAACAACACCTACAATAACATAAGTTCTCATTCATCTGTACATAAAACCCACATTGTTTTTAGTTTAACAAGTACCAATCTCAAATTTGAATTAATTGACACCGGGTTTCATTTCTACAAGATTGATTTATTGATTGAATATTGATTAACGTCTACTGAGCATTATTTCACCTATATCAAGACAAGAACAAGTTTGTTAATAAATAATCTTTTGGGATATGGAAAGGATCATGGGGAGGGAAAGTCCGACTGCCACTGGAAAAGTATCGTAAAATGGAAAGGCGCAGGAAATTTAGCCTTATAGCCAATCACCTACGGACCACTCAAAAAAAGCTTGCTACAAGGGTAAGCGCAATTACTCTGTAACCGTTCAATAGAACATCACGATACTTAGTATGCAGCAAGGACATTTTACACATGTATGTAGCTGTGCATATCTTCGGGAATTTGTCATTGCGCAATTTTTCCGGGATTTATGCCCCTTTGAATTTAGAAAATTTTCAGGTGTTTTGACCATATACCTGTAAGCGTAACTCCTCTGTAACTGTTCAATGGAATTTTATAAAACTTTGCATGTAGCAAGGACATAACATGTTAATGTGGCTTAGAATGTCAGGGATTTTTCACCGTCTAATGCCCCTTTAAACTTTGAAATCAATAGGTGTTTTGACCATAGTCTTTTAAGGGCAACTCCTCTATAACCATTCAACAGAATTTCACGAAACTTTGTATGAAGCATGGACATAATATGTAGATGTGCATGAACTCAGAGATTTGTCATGATATAATTTTTTCAGGAGTTATGTCCTTTAAACTTGGAAATTATTAGGTGTTTCGACCATGTGCTGGTAAGCGCAACTCTTTGTAACCGCTCTATAGAATTTCACGAAACTTACCGGACATACTTCATAGAATAATAGATATTTTTACGAATTGACTAAGGGGCCAGACAAAAAAAAAATATTACCATGAATAGTAGTTAAATTCATAAAAATTCATAACGTACTAAGTAATATTCAATATGGATATAATGCAAAGAAATATGTCGATTTAAGTTTAACTTATCCCCTTTTTCCTCTACCTACCCTTACATATTTAATTAGTACTTTTTGGCAAAATGCTAGTAAATATCATGTTTTTGGTTAAGCACTTTAAGAGTTCATCATATTCCCAATAAGTGTCTATATAAACATGATCAATAAAATGACTTTGCCTACCAGGCTACCTACCTACCTGATTTGTTCAAAGAATCTAAATAATTTTGGCCTAAGGTTATTTACACGTGGCATGCATAATGAAAGTACATGGATATGGATGGAAAATAATAATCATGATAAAAAAATATATGGCAGTGGTAAATCATG
>MJUU01052206.1:80225-112685 GCA_002080025.1 Modiolus philippinarum
AAAAAAAAAAAAAAAAAAAAAAAAAACAGGTTTTATATATTTATTCAGTGTAATGTTTGCATACAACATTTATTTTTAGAGTTCACTGTAAAACAATGGTAAAAGGGAAAATATATTACACGTAATGCACTTTTGAAATGTACAATCAGGGCATCATGCATATCAAACCATTTACTGTCATTCTATTCATTATTTATCTCCATGCCGTTGTTAGCAACAGAAAAAAATATAACTTATTGTTTAGTATTGATACATGTAATAGATATAGATGAGACAACGGCAGTAGAATATCGAAGGAACAAAGTGGTGAAATTCACAAAAATCGAAGTCCAAAGACAGCGCAAAAACGAGAACACAGAAAACAATGACGTTAGACACAAAAACAATGATGCCAGACAGACACAAAGCACAGAACCAGAAACCACAACATTCAGAACAAAGTTTTTAATCATGTATAGTAATGGGCATTTATTCATATATTACGTCCATTAATAGGCATAAACAATTGAAATTTTTTGAAAATTTTATTCATAACATCCTTTCGAAGGAGTTTTATCTTTTGCGAAATACAATTTTAATTAATTTTAGCATATTTAAATCTTGAAAAGTTAGATTTTTAGAGTGCAGTTTAACCTCTCTCTATGAAAATGACCAAAACAGTTTAAATATTTTGAAAAGTTTATTCGTCATATCCTTTTGAAGGAGTTTTATCTTTTGCGAATCAAAATTTTAACAAATTTCAGCATATTTAAGTTTGAGAAGTCAGATTTTTAGTGTGCAGTTTAAACTCTGTTTATAAAAATGACAAAAAAATTGATCTTTTTTGAAAATTTTATTCATAATATCCTTTCGAAGGAGTTTAATCTTTTGCGAAACACAATTTTAATTAATTTAACATATTTAAGGCTTGAAAAGTTAGATTTTTAGAGTGCGGTTTTAACTCTGTCTATAAAAATGCCCCAAAAAATTGAATTATTTTGAAAATTTTATTCATCATATCCTTTCGAAGGAGTTTTATCTTTTGCGAAACACAATTTTAATGAATTTTAACATATTTAAGGCTTGAAAAGTTAGATTTTTAGTGTGTAGTTCAAATTCTGTCTATAAAAATGACAAAAACAATTGAAATTTTTTGAAAATTTTATTCATAATATCCTTTCAAAGGAGTTTTATCTTTTGCGAAATACAGTTTTAATGAATTTTAGCATATTTAAATCTTGAAAAGGATTTTTAGAGTGCGGTTTAACCTCTGTCTATGAAAATGGGCATATTTTGAAAATTTTATTCATCATATCCTTTTGAAGGAGTTTTATCTTTCGCGAAACAAAATTTTAACAAATTTCAGCATATTTAAGTTTGACAAGTCAGATTTTAACTCTGCGGTTTAAACTCAGTCTGTAGGAATGACCAAAACAATTTTATTTTTTTTTTGAAAATTCTTTTCATCATATCCTTTGGAAGGAGTTTAATATTTTGCGAAGCACAATCTTAATGAATTTAAGCAATCTTTTAGGTTGAAAAATCAGATTTTTGATGCGCGGTTTAAACTCAATCTTTAAAAATGACCAAAACAATTTGGTTTGTTGAAAATTTTACTTGATACAATCCTTTTAAAGGAGTTTTTTATTTTGCAAATTACAATTTTAACTTTAGCATATTTTAGGGTTGAAAAGTTAGATGCAAAGTCTGCGGTTTAAACTCAGTCAATAAAAATTGCCAAAACAATTTAAATTTTGGGAGAATTTTATTCATCATATCCTTAAGAAGGAGTTTTATATTTTGCAAAACACAATTTTAATGAATTTTAGCAAACTTAAGGGGTGAAAAGTCAGATTTTTACTGTGCGGTTTAAACTCTGTCTATAGAAATGTCCAAAACAATTGAAATATTTAAAAAAAAATTATTCTTAATATCCTTTCGAAGGAGTTTTATCTTTTGCGAAATACAATTTTAATTAATTTTAGCATATTTAAGTCTTGAAAAGTTAGATTTTTAGAGTGCGGTTTAAACTCTGTCTATGAAAATGACCAAAAACAATTTAAATATTTTTTAAATTATATTCATCATATCCTTTTGAAGGAGTTTCATCTTTTGCGAAACACAATTTTAACAAATTTCAGCATATTTAAGTTTGAGAAGTCAGATTTTAAGTCCGCGGTTTAAGCTCAGTCTAAAGAAATGACCAAAACAGTTTATTTTTTTTTTAAATTCTATTCATTATATCCTTTCAAAGGAGTTTTATCTTTTGCTAAACACACCTTTAACGAATTTTAACATATTTAAGGCTTGAAAAGTTAAATTTTTAGTGTGCAGTTTAAACTCTGTCTATAAAAATGACCAAAACAATTTAAATGTTTTCAAAATTTTATTCATCATATCCTTTCGAAGAAGTTTTATCTTTTGCGAAACAGAATTTTAATGAATTTTAAGATATATAAGGCCTGAAAAGTTAGATTTTTAGTGTGTAGTTTAAACTCTGTCTATAAAAATAACAAAAACAATTGAATTTTTTTGAAAATTTTATTCATAATATCCTTTCGAAGGAGTTTTATTTTTTGCGAAATACAATTTTAATTAATTTTAGCATATTTAAGGCTTGAAAAGTTAGATTTTTAGAGTGCGGTTTAACCTCTGTCTATGACAATGACCAAAACAATTTAAATGTTTTGAAAATTTTATTCATCATATCCTTTTGAAGGAGTTTTATCTTTTGCAAAACAAAATTTTAACAAATTTCAACATATTTAAGTTTGACAAGTCAGATTTTAAGTCTGCGGTTTAAACTCAGTCTGTAGAAATGACCAAAACAATTTAATTTTTTTTTGAAAATTCTCTTCATCATATCCTTTGGAAGGAGTTTTATCTTTTGCGAAACACAATTTTAATAAATTTAACATATTTAAGGCTTGAAAAGTTAGATTTTTAGAGTGCGGTTTAAACTCTGTCTATAGAAATGACCAAAACAATTGAAATGTTTTGAAAATTTTATTCATAATATCCTTTCGAAGGAGCTTAATCTTTTGCGAAACTCAATTTTAATGAATTTTAGCATATTTAAGGCTTGAAAAGTTAGATTTTTAGAGTGCAGTTTAAGCTCTGTCTATAAAAATGTCAAGAACAATTGAATTTTTTTGAAAATTGTTTTCATAATATTCTTTCGAAGGAGTTTTATCTTTTGCGAAACACAATTTTAATTAATTTTAGCATATTTAAGGCTTGAAAAGTTAGATTTTTAGATTGCAGTTTAAAGCCTGTCTATAAAAATGACCAAAAAAAATTGAAATATTTTGAAAATTTTATTCATCATATCCTTTTGAAGGAGTTTTATCTTTTGCGAAACAAAATTCTAATGAATTTTAACACATTTAAGGCTTGGAAAGTTAGATTTTTAGTGTGTAGTTTAAACTCTGCCTATGAAAATGACAAAACAATTGAATTTTTTTTTGAAGATTTTATTCATAATATCCTTTCGAAGGAGTTTTATCTTTTGCGAAATACAATTTTAATTAATTTTAGCATATTCAAGGCTTGAAAAGTTAGATTTTTAGAGTGCGGCTTAAACTCTGTCTATGAAATTGACCAAAACAATTTAAATATTTTGAAAATTTTATTCATCATATCCTTTTGAAGGAGTTTTATCTTTTGCGAAACACAATTTCAACAAATTTCAGCATATTTAAGTTTGAGAAGTCAGATTTTAAGTCTGCGGTTTAAACTCAGTCTGCAGAAATGACCAAAACAATTTAAATTTTTTTTGAAAATTCTATTCATCATATCCTTTCGAAGGAGTTTTATCTTTTGCTAAACACACCTTTAACGAATTTTAATATATTTAAGGCATGAAAAGTTAGATTTTTAGTGTGCAGTTTAAACTCTGTCTATAAAAATGACAAAAACATTTGAATTTTTTTGAAAATTTTATTCATAATATCCTTTCGAAGGAGTTTTATCTTTTGCAAAACACAATTTTAATTAATTTTAGCATATTTAAGGCTTGAAAAATTACATTTTTAGATTGCGGTTGAAACTCTGTCTATAAAAATGACCAAAAAAATTTAAATATTTTGAAAATTTTATTCATCATATCCAATTGAAGGAGTTTTATCTTTTGCGAAACACAATTTTAATGAATTTAACATATTTAAGGCTTGAAAAGTTAGATTTTTAGAGTGCGGTTTAAACTCTGTCTATAAAAATGACCAAAACAATTGAAATGTTTTGAAAATTTTATTCATAATATCATTTCGAAGGAGTTTTATCATTTTAATGAATTTTAACATATTTAAGGCTTGAAAAATTAGATTTTTAGTGTGCAGTTTAAACTCTGTCTGTAAAAAATGACAGGAACAATTGAATTTTTTTCAAAATTTTATTCATAATATCCTTTCGAAGGAGTTTTATCTTTTGCGAAACACAATTTCAACAAATTTCAGCATATTTAAGTTCGAAGAGTCAGATTTAAGGTCTGCTGTTTAAACTCAGTCTGTAGAAATGACCAAAACAATTTATTTTTTTTTTTAGATTCTATTCATCATATCCTTTCGAAGGAGTTTAATCTTTTGCTAAACACACCTTTAACGAATTTTAGCATATTTAAGGCTTGAAAAGTTAGATTTTTAGAGTGCGGTTTAAACTCTGTCTATGAAAATGACCAAAAACAATTTAAATATTTTGAAAATTGTATTCATCATATCTTTTTAAAGGAGTTTCATCTTTTGCGAAACACAATTTTAACAAATTTCAGCATATTTAAGTTTGAAAAGTCAGATTTTAAGTCCGCGGTTTAAACTCAGTCTAAAGAAATGACCAAAACAGTTGAATTTTTTTAATTCTATTCATTATATCTTTTCGAAGGAGTTTTATCTTTTGCTAAACACACCTTTAACGAATTTTAACATATTTAAGGCTTGAAAAGTTAGATTTTTAGATTGCGGTTTAAACTCTGTATATAAAAATGACAACAAAATTGAAATATTTTGAAAATTTTATTGATCATATCCTTTCGAAGGAGTTTTATCATTTGCGAAACACAATTTTAATGAATTTAACGTATTTAAGGCTTGAAAAGTTAGATTTTTAGTGTGCAATTTAAACTCTGTCTATAAAAATGACAAAACCAATTGAATTTTTTGGAAAATTTTATTCATAATATCCTTTCGAAGTAGTTTTATCTTTTGCGAAACACAATTTTAATGAATTTAAGCATATTTAAGGCTTGAAAAGTTAGATTTTTAGATTATGGTTTAAACTCTGTCTACAAAAATGACAACAAAAATTGAAATATTTTGAAAATTTTATTGATCATATCCTTTCGAAGGAGTTTTATCTTTTGTGAAACACAATTTTAATGAATTCTAACATATTTAAGGCTTGAAAAGGTAGACTTTTAGTATGCAGTTTAAAATCTGTCTATAGAAATGACCAAACCAATTGAAATGTTTTGAAAATTTTATTCATAATATCATTTCGAAGGAGTTTCATCTTTTGCGAAACACAATTTTAATGAATTTTAACATACTTAAGGCTTGAAAAGTTAGATTTTTAGAGTGTAAATTAAACTCTGTCTTTAAAAATGACAAAACCAATTGAAATTTTTTGAAAATTTTATTCAGAATATCCTTTCGAAGGAGTTTTATCTTTTGCAAAATACAATTTTAATTAATTTTAGCATATTTAAATCTTGAAAAGTTAGATTTTTAGAGTGCGGTTTAACCCCTGTCTATAAAAATGACCAAAACAATAAAAATATTTTGAAAACTTTATTCATCATATCCTTTTGAAGGAGTTTTATCGTTTGCGAAACACAATTTTAACAAATTTCAGCATATTTAAGTTTGCGAAGTCAGATTTTAAGTCTGCGGTTTAAACTCAGTCTGTAGAAATGACCTAAACAATTTATTTTTTTTTGAAAATTCTATTCATCATATCCTTTCGAAGGAGTTTTATGTTTTGCGAAACAAAAATTTAATGAATTTAACATATTTAAGGCTTAAAAAGTTAAATTTTTAGAGTGCGGTTTAAACTCTGTCTATAGAAATGACCAAAACAATTGAAATGTTTTGAAAATTTTATTTATAATATCCTTTCGAAGGGGTTTTATCTTTTGCGAAACACAATTTTAACAAATTTCAGCATATTTAAGTCTGAGAAGTCAGATTTTAAGTCTGCGGTTTAAACTCAGTCTGTAGAAATGACCAAAACAATTTGATTTTTTTTTAAATTCTATTCATCATATCCTTTCGAAGGAGTTTTATCTTTTGCTAAACACACCTTTAACGAATTTTAACATATTTAAGGCTTGAAAAGTTAGATTTTTAGTGTGCAGTTTAAACTCTGTCGATAAAAATGACAACACAATTGAATTTTTTTGAAAATTTTATTCATAATATCCTTTCGAAGGAGTTTTATCTTTTGCGAAACACAATTTTAATTAATTTTAGCATATTTAAGGCTTGAAAAGTTAGATTTTTAGTGTGTAGTTTAAACTCTGTCTATAAAAATAACAAAAACAATTGACTTTTTTTGAAAATTTTATCCATAATATCCTTTCGAAGGAGTTTTATCTTTTGCGAAACAATATTTTAATTAATTTTAACATATTTAAGGCTTGAAAAGTTAGATTTTTAGTGTGTAGTTTAAACTATTTCTATAAAAATGACAAAAACAATTGAATTTTTTTGAAAATTTTCTTCATAATATCCTTTCGAAGGAGATTTATCTTTTGCGAAACACAATTTTAATTAATTTTAGCATATTTAAGGCTTGAAAAGTTAGATTTTTAGTGTGTAGTTTAAGCTCTGTCTATAAAAATGACAAAAAACAATTGATTTTTTTGAAAATTTTATTCATAATATCCTTTCGAAAGAGTTTTATCTTTTTCGAAACACAATTTTAATTAATGTTAGCATATTTAATGCTTGAAAAGTTAGATTTTTAGAGTGCGGTTTAATCTCTGTCCATAAAAATGAGTAAAAAAATTGAAATATTCTGAAATTTTATTCATCATATCCATTCGAAGGAGTTTTATCTTTGCAAGAATTTTAAGTATTTAAGGCTTGAAATGTAAGATTTTTAGTGTGTAGTTTAAACTCTGTCCATAAAAATGACCAAAAAAATTGAAATATTTTGAAAATTTTATTCATCATATCCATTCGAAGGAGTCTTATCTTTTGCGAAACACAATTTTAATGAATTTTAACTTATTTAATGCTTGAAAAGTAAGATTTTAAGTGTGTAGTTTAAACTCTGTCTATAAAAATGACAAAAACAATTGAATTTTTTTGAAAATTTTATTCATAATATCCTTTCGAAGGAGTTTTATCTTTTGCGAAATACAGTTGTAATTAATTTTGCATATTTAAGACTTAATAAGTTAAATTTTTAGAGTGCGGTTTAAACTCTGTCTATGAAAATGACCAAAACAATTTAAATATTTTGAAATTTTATTCATTATATCCTTTCGAAGGAGTTTTATCTTTCGCCAATCACAATTTTAACATATTTCAGCATATTTAAGTTTGAGAAGTCAGATTTTAAGTCTGCGGTTTAAACTAAGTCTGTAGAAATAACCAAAACAATTTAATTTTTTTTTGAAAATTCTATTCATCATATCCTTTCGAAGGAGTTTTATCTTTTGGTAAACACACCTTTAACGAATTTTAACATATTTAAGGCTTGAAAAGTTAGATTTTTAGTGTGCAGTTTAAACTCCGTCTATAAAAATGACAAAAACAATTGAAATTAAAAAAAAATTTATCATAATATCCTTTGGAAGGAGTTTAATCTTTTGCAAAACAGAATTTTAATTAATTTTAGCATATTTAAGGCCTGAAAAGTTAGATTTTTAGATTGCGGTTTAAACTCTGTCCATAAAAATGACCAAAAAAATTGAAATATTTTGAAAATTTTATTCATCATATCCTTTCGAAGGAGTTTTATCTTTTGCTAAACACAATTTTAATGAATTTTGACATACCTAAGGCTTGAAAAGTTAGATTTTTAGTGTGTAGTTTAAACTCTGTCTATAAAAATGACTAAAACAATTGAAATTTTTTGAAAATTTTATTCATAATGTCCTTTCGAAGGAGTTTTATCTTTTGCAAAATACAATTTTAATTAATTTTAGTAATTTAAATCTTGAAAAGTTAGATTTATAGAGTGCGGTTTAACCTCTGTCTATTAAAATGTCCAATACAATTTAAATATTTTGAAAATTCTATTCATCATATCCTTTTGAAGGAGTTTTATCTTTTGCGAAACACAATTTTAACAAATTTCAGCATATTTAAGTTTGAGAAGTCAGATTTTAAGTCTGCGGTTTAATCCTAGTCTGTAGAAATGACAAAAACAATTTAATTTTTTTTAAAATTCTATTCATCATATCCTTTCGAAGGAGCTTTATCTTTTGGGAAACACAATTTTAATGAATTAAACATATTTAATGCTTAAAAAGTTAAATATTTAGAGTACGGTTTAAACTCTGTCTATAGAAATGACCAAAACAATTGAAATGTTTTTAAAATTTTATTCATAATATTCTTTCGAAGGAGTTTTATCTTTTGCGAAATACAATTTTAACAAATTTTAGCATATTTCAGTTTGAGAAGTCAGATTTAAAGTCTGCGGTTTAAACTCAGTCTGTACAAATGACCAAAACAATTTAATTTTTTTTTGAAAATTCTAATCATCATATCCTTTCGAAGGAGTTTTATCTTTTGCTAAACACACCTTTAACGAATTTTAACATATTTAAGGCTTGAAAAGTTAGATTTTTAGTGTGCAGTTTAAACTCTGTCTATAAAAATGACAAAAACAATTGAAATTAAAAAAAATATATTCATAATATCCTTTGGAAGGAGTTTTATCTTTTGCGAAACACAATTTTAATTATTTTTAGCATATTTAAGGCTTGAAAAGTTAGATTTTTAGATTGTGGTTTAAACTCTGTCTATAAAAATGACCAAAAAAATTGAAATATTTTGAAAATTTTATTCATCATATCCTTTCGAAGGAGTTTTATCTTTTGCTAAACACAATTTTAATGAATTTTAACATACTTAAGGCTTGAAAAGTTAGATTTTTAGTGTGTAGTTTAAACTCTGTCTATAAAAATGACTAAAACAATTGAAATTTTTTGAAAATTTTATTCAAAATGTCCTTTCGAAGGAGTTATATCGTTTGCAAAATACAATTTTAATCAATTTTAGCAATTCAAATCTTGAAAAGTTAGATTTATAGAGTGCGGTTTAACCTCTGTCTATGAAAATGACTAATACAATTTAAATATTTTGAAAATTCTATTCATCATATCCTTTTGAAGGAGTTTTATCTTTTGCAAAACACAATTTTTAACAAATTTCAGCATATTTAAGTTTGAGAAGCCAGATTTTAAGTCTGCGGTTTAAACTTAGTCTTTAGAAATGACCAAAACAATTTAAATTTTTTTGAAAATTCTATTCATCATATCCTTTCGAAGGAGTTTTATCTTTTGCGAAATACAATTTTAACAAATTTCAGCATATTTCAGTTTGAGAAGTCAGATTTTAAGTCTGCGGTTTAAACTCAGTCCTTAGAAATGACCAAAACAATTTAAATTTTTTTTTGAAAATTCTATTCATCATATCCTTTCGAAGGAGTTTTATCTTTTGCAAAACACACCTTTAACGAATTTTAACATATTTAAGGCTTGAAAAGTTAGGTTTTTAGTGTGCAGTTTAAACTCTGTCGATAACAATGACCAAAACAATTTAATTTTTTTGAAAATTATATTCATCATATCCTTTCGAAGGAGTTTTATATTTTGCAATCCACAATTTTAATGAATTAAAGCATTCTTTTAGGTTGAAAAATCAGATTTTTGGTGTGCAGTTTAAACGCAATCTTTAAAAATGACCAAAATAATTTGAATTTTTTTCATCATATCCTTTCGAAGGAGTTTTATATTTTGTGAAACACTATTTCAATGAATTTTAGCATACTTAAGAGTTGAATAATCAGATTTTTAGTGTGTGGTTTAAACTCTGTCAATAAAAATGACCAAAACAATTGAAATATTTTAAAAAATTTATTCATCATATCCTTCCTAAGGAGTTTTATCTTTCGCGAAGCACGCTTTAATGCATTTTAACATATTTAAGGCTTGAAAAGTTTGTTTGTTAGTGTGCGGTTTAAACTCTGTCTATGAAAATGACCAAAACAATTAAATTTTTTTTTTTAATTTTATTCATCATATCCTTTCGAAAGAGTTTTATATTTTGCAAAGGACAATTTTAATGAATTTAAGCATACTGAAGGGTGAAAAAATCAGATGTTTAGTCTGCGGCTGAAACTCAGTCTTTAAAAAATGACCTAAGCAATTTAGTTTTTTGAAAATTTTATTCATCATATTCTTCTTGAAGATTTTTTTTATTTCATGAATTACAACTTAAATCAATTTTAGCATATTTAGTGTTTGAAAAGGATTTCCCAGTCTTTTGTGTATGAAAGCGTCAAATCATTTGTTTTGTTTTTTTGTTTTTGTCATTCCATTTTTGTTTCGCTCTTATTTGCATTGTGTAACAATTAACGATTAACCAGTTGTATAATTTATTTTTATATTTTTTTTATCAAATTAAATTTGACTATTTTCGACAAATCGTCAAATCAAATGTGCTTCCAAATTTTAATGCATTCGAACAAACTGTAATTTATTCTGCATTTCCTACTTACATGCAGAAACATCAAGTAAATATAATATTAACCTTAACGTACGGATTAAATATACCTAGGGTGTTATAATATATTTTTTTTTATTTCAATTCTAAATTCATTTTTGTGATAAAACGAAATTATCATTTCGCAAATGTATTAACTTGAAAGATGACGTAAGGCTATCAATCAGTCATTTACGGAGAGAATCTATCAATCATCCGTCAGTCACGTAATTTACGTATTGTATCCGTCAAATACGAGAATTATTTCTCCTATCCGTCAAGTTTTGACGGATTTTTGACTGATCGATCACTGATCGATGGCTGATCGTTGACGACTGACAGATCGTTTAATGATCGCTCTTTTAGGAACTGCTACTGAAGCAAGGACTGTTAATATGACTGTTTGCGATATTAACTTTTTGTGAATTTATGGTAATATAATATCTAATTAGTGGATTATTAGATGTGACATATCACCAAAATGACTGTAAATACCATATCTGTTGCTGACTTGTTCCAAAAATTTTCACATTTGGTCTATTTGAAAAAAAAAATGAGATGAACCATTGTTTATGAATTTTTGGAAAAGTTTCTAATTCTAAAATGTCAAAACAAACAATAAACTACAATCGGCATGTCTCTTGAATTACTTAAAACTATCAGATGCATGTATTGATAATGACTTTTGATCTATCACGAACTATATATCAACGATTTGTGAGATTTGTTTCGCCGATATATTTTTTTAAAATATTTCTGTATCGGTCAATAGAAATATGTCATTAGTCATCCGTCACCGATCATCCGTGCATAATTAATTAGTTTTCTTTCTATTCATCATCCGTCATAATTCAAGAGTAAAGAGTCGTATCATTCATGAGTCATCAGTTAATTTTGTTATCCGTCAGCCGTTAAAAGTCATGATTCAGCGATCATTCACCAGTCCAGTATCAATCAAAATGGAATGCTGACTGATCCAGGGACTGTACCTTATCAAAAATGGCCACCAACATGGATAGTGCTCAACATTGGACCATATATGGAAATATATTTAAATATCTTCTCAGAAACTAAGAGTCAAATTGATACGAAATCTTGTCCGGTAGTCTTCGTGTTGTTCCCTTTAAAGAAACACATACGGAAGGTCTGAACCCAATTAAAGAAGGCCGCTACATGAAGCCTGGAACATAGTTTGATATTTGGATTCTATGGAAAAGACCGTCAAAGATCGTATCGGACACTACTAATCCAATTAGAATCAAAGCTAGCCACAATGGTTCCTTTGATAGTCCTTTCCAAAGAGTTTTAAATAATTAAGGTCTTACACGTTTCAAACGTAAAGACTTTGCAGTATTTCTTCTGACTATTATTATTCCTGTCGATATAATGTCAGGATATTTCGTTTTGATACTTTTGGGAAACTCAGATAGGACTCAAATAACCATCCATATTCTTTTTCGGTTACAGAAACGAAAAGATTTGTTATTGGATAAACTCGGAAACCGTGAAAAATAGTTGGTAAAGCGTAATGAGGAAAATGTTTGTTTGTCCTTGAGAAACCTTAGTAACATTCGACAGAAACTCTATGGTAAATCGTTTAGGAGTAATGTTACTTGAATGTTTTGTCAGATCACTTAATATATATATTTTTAAAGAACGGGCAGAAGATACATGTAGAAACCTGGAACCTTAAACTTTCAATTTTGATGATATGTGTTACACCTAAAATGCCAATGTTAAACGCATTGTTATTGCATTAACTAAGAAAAAGTATAAGATAACTGATAAAATGTAATGGAGAAACTAATATTTACAATTGTTACATAGGGGCAGATTTATTGGAACAACCGTCATAGGGTTTTGGCGAAAAATCGATTTTTGATCTGTCCAGTTTTGGGAATTTTATGCTCAAATACCATTGTAAATACAAAGAAAAATTCATAAAAAAGAAGTCCAAGAAGACATTACCTTCTTTATTAGGTCAAATCAAAGGTCAAGGCCACAACCGGAAAAACTTTATTTCACGCTAAAAAATCCGAAATGAACATGATAAACTTAGAAGGTTGTTTTATCGGTAAAACAATAGTGAGAAAATATTGACACAATTTCTGTGAAAGACCTTTCAATTCCAACCATAAACATACTACTTTCTAAATGCATTTGTTTTAATATTTTACCTCCAAGATAAGAGTTTGAAAATAACATTTCTGTGATCATTTAGTGTAAAATATGATAATTTTGAAGAATTATAAAATAAATTCCATTGATTTGTATGCAGTTTTATAATTTTTAATTGCCATATTCCGGTATATGGATTTCCAACTGTTTTGATTTGATCTGCACTGCAGAGACATAAGTTGTCGAAAGGCGCATATGCAGAAACTTAATTAACCGTAATTTTGCTATTTTTTATGTGTTACAAATGTCTAAAAAAATGCACAATTTTTGGTATTTTTTTTTTCATCTTTTACCTTATATACATGTCAAAAAAATATTTTTGATAATTCAATAATAATTTTGTTGAAAAACGATTATGTAAAAAATGCAGAATTCATTCCATCAGTACTTGATTTCTGATGTTGTTTGTTAAATATGTTATATATATTCCAGGAAGTCTGCCATATTTGTTATATTGATGTGTTTTTTTTTTTCGACAAATACAAGTTGAAATGAATATTTCAATTATATTCTTATTAAAATATGATTGCACATGAAACATATGAATCTATTCCATTAGTTCTATTCATTTTGACATGTTTTTTATAACATATTTAGGAAAGGATATAACTTATTTTGAATTTTTGAACCATAAAATAATTTTTGACTCTTCAAAGCTAAATGTGAAGAGACAAAAATTGAGTTTAGGAGTCAATAAACCCAAAATAAATCATAGCCATAATCCTATTAATTTAATATAATGCTATGAATTCGTATCCCCTGTGAAGCCAAAACACTTGTATATCCTGCTAGAAATTCAGTAAAGTGCTAAAATTTATGTTCAAAGGCATCTTAAAATCGTGTTTTTGCTGCCATGGGTATACGAAAACATATTCTTTGTTAACCTAACTTTCAGGATTTACATGTACCCAAATATTATACTTCAGCAGAATATTTGGAAATATTCAACAATGTCAGAAATCAATCATTAAAAGAATAAATTCATAATCTTTATAATATCACATTTCAATGAAAGCATAATTGAAATATTCATTTGAACATGTATTTTACATTAAAACGTGCAAGAATTTTCTGATTGGTTGAAAAGTTTAGTTATTTCCATTTAACCAAATATTGTTTACTTGACGTCGCAAAAGGATTTTTGATCTGAAATTTTGTCATTGAATCAAATGTTTTTCAGCATTTAAACATCATATTCTTCGCCTGTGTCGATTAAAACACAAACTCGAATCCCCATGAAGATTTCCGAATGACATATAAAATTTCCAAAAATGTACAGTTTTTTAATAGATTACATTTTCACGTTTTTACCACAGAATTCAAAATGAATTGAACATTGCAATTATACTTTTATTGAATAATGATAATGTGAAGAATCAGGTATTTATTCCATCAGTACTTAGTTTTTGACATTGTTAATTAAAAACATTTCCAAATATTTACAGAAATCTAAAGTTTCTGTTAATTGTTTTGTTATGTTAAGGCAAAATACAACTGAACTGGATATTTCAATTATACTTTTATCAAAATATGATAAATGAAGTATTGTGCATTTATTCCATTAGTACTTGGTTACTGAAATTGTTCGTATAAATATTTTCAAATATATCTAGAAATATGCATTTTTTATTTTTTTTAAAGGAAAAATTACATAATGAGAGGAATATTTCATTCATACCTTTATTGGAATATGAAAAATAAAGGATGAAGAATGAATTAAAGTACATGATTTTGACGTTGTTTGCTCAGAATAATATCGAACATGTTTCAGAAATCTGTAGTTTTTGTATTTTTTTCAAGTGTTATTATTAAAAATACAAGTTGAAATGATTATTTAATTGAATTATGAGGATGCGATGAATTATGTATTTCTTCGAAGTGTGTTTGATTTGTGAACTCTTTGTTGAAAATATCAACATAGTTCCAGAAATCTGCGTTTTTTGGGGGTTCTTTTTTTCTGATTTTAATCCAAAAAAACATGTTAAAATGAATTTTTAAGGTGTACATTTTAAATATGACAATATGAAAAAAACTAGAGTCCCTCAAGAACCTGTATAGCTCACATGGTCCATGCCTGGCATAAACTGCAGCCCAAATTAACCCTTTGTTAAAGTGTCTTATTTTCTAGAAGTTTCAAAGGAGAAAATCTTTGAACATGTTTTCCCCATAGGATCCAATGTTAAACAGTGGTCCCCACTGGTGGCCATCTTGGACGAGGTGCAGACTTGTCAGACATAATTTTTTTAGAAGACCATTTAAGGCCTATTGTGACCAAGTTTGATTCCAACTGACCAAGTAGTTTCAGAGAAGGATGTCTTTGAATGTGTTTTTCCCATATGGTCCAATGTTAAACTATATGTCCCCTGCTGGCAGTAACTTTGGAATACATATAGACTTACCAGACACATTCTTCGATAGATACCGACTATGGGCAGTTATCACCAAGTATGGTTCCAATTGGGCAAGTACATTCAGCAGTTTCTACGGTAATTTAAAGCCCAACTATTAATTACAATCCATTTCAGTCCATCATTAAAAAAAAATGGACAGGGGTTGCCCTTATATTTCAGATAATGCATATTGATGAAATCAAAACATTCCAAGTTCCCCTTTCCATAAAAAAAAAAAAAATTGGCAGGGGTTCCCCTTAATAATCTTGTTTAAACATATTTCTTATATTGTGAAGAAAACTATGAAGCACAATACGACAATAAAGCTTACATTGTAAGTTATACAGATGAACTTCAGTCTCTCAAAATTTGGTAGCTGAAACACCACCAGTATTTTGAACTGAATTTAAAAGTCTGATCATGTTATACTATATTTCTTTGTTTGGCTTTTTTGACAAAAAAAAATTCTTGCTAAGGACCACTTTGGACACCAATTTTGAAGTCAAGACATCATTTTGTAAATGTCGGGCAATGGCAATTTTCAACATCAGTTTTGAAGTCGCAACATCAGTATCTATTTCGAAACCAAATTTCATTGAAATTGGACAATGTTGAATTTTCCCGCCTTTTTTGGCGACCATTTTGAGAATGGCATTCATCGAACAATTTTTAACATCGGTTTTGAAGTTGCGACATCAGTACCTATTTGGAAACCAAATTCATTGAAATCCGACAATATTGAATTTTCCCGCCTTTTTGGCAGCCATTTTGAAAATTGCGGTCAACGAACGATTTTCAACACCCATTTTAAAGTCACTTCAGCATGGCAAACATTTCATCAATTTACACATAACCTACATCTTGTATAGTTTTTGAAATAAATGACGAAAAATATGAAATTTTTGAAAATTCTTTGAAAACGGGCAATAACTCCTAAAACGGTTTTTGGATTTTCTCCAAAATTTCAGGGTGGGTAGATCTTGATATGCTGAACATTTTTGCAATTTTAAGTTCACTTCTATCATTATAGTTTCTTTGATAAAAAAAAAATATATTAAATTTTTGAAAAATATGGAAAAAGGGCAATAACTCCAAAATGGGTAATCATATTTTCTTCAAAATCGCAGGGCGTGTAGATCTTGTAATACTGATCTCTTTTATTCCGTCAGATTTTTTTTATATCTGTAACCGTTTTTGAGTTATTTGTAAAAAACAGCAATTTACCCCTATGTGCTATTTTTAGTAACGGCAGCCATGTTGTTTGGTCCTCGGAATCATCGGATACAATTTTGAAACAGGATACCCTGGTGATGATTCAGGCCAAGTGTGGTTAAAATTGGTTCAGCGGTTTCAGAGGAGAAGATTTTTCAAAAAAGTTTACGACGGACGGACGACGAACGGACGGAGGACGACAGACGGCGGACGCCAAGTGATTGCAATAGCTCACCTGACCTCAGGTGAGCTAAAAATGAAATTGTATTCCATATGTATTTGATTTCTTAAAATATTTGTTAAAATATTGTGAAATTTTCAAAAATCCGCAGTTTGTTGTTCAATTTTCATGTTTTTCCCACGAAAAGCACATCTCGAAATGATTGATTTAGCTATTCTTATATTGACAGATCACTTTTTTTAACTGTATAGAAATTCCATTCGATTTCCTTTATTTAAAAAAATATATTCTTAAAAAATTCCAGAAATCCGCAATTTTTGTTAATTTTTCATGTTTTTTACCCCAAAATTCAGGTAATAATGAAAATTAAAGTCATGTTTATATTGAAATATTATAATATGGTGTCCTGTGAATTAATTCGAAATGTATTTGATTTCAAACATGTTTTTAAATGTTAGAAATATTTCCAGAAATCCACAGTTTCTGTTAAATTTTTGTTGTTTTTACCCAACAATTCATAATGAAATGAATGCTCAAACTATATCTATATTGACATATGATAATTTCTTGAATTGTATAGAAATTCCATGTGAATTCGAATTCGTGCATTATATTTTTAAAATGCTACAGTTGGGTGCTGACGCAACATTCCATCCAAGTGCACTCCAAAAGCGTTCCTCGCGTGCACTTCGCGTGCACTTGAAAGTGATTCCATGACAGCCTAGAGTGAACTTGTGACCACTTTCAAGTGCACTTGAAAAGAAGATGCGATCGCAGGAGTGATCGGAAAGTGCACTTGAAGTGAACTTCGTGGAAGCTTTGGATTGCTCTTAGCGATTGGTCAATTCAAAACACGTGATATCAATATGACGAAATTAAAGCAAAAAGTATGAAAACTCGACGACTTATCTCTCTTTTTAACCTATTTTTTATAATAAATTAAAACAAAATGCCATTATTAATTATAGCGTTCTTTTGTTTTATTTATACATTCCATTCTTACGTCACATTATATTCTTCATAAATCTTTCAAAAAAGGGTATTTCATCGAGGCCTATCTTCATGCTTGAGACATTAAATTCACATGTAATTTCAAAAAAACTTTCTCGCAATACCAAATTTATACACCGATTTTCAAAAATGAACACAAAAGTGGGAGATATTATTTGTCAGTGCTTATTTCAATTGTCGCAACACAACATTTGTATGTATTTTCCCCAAAATTACCTTATAAGATTGAAATATTTTGCAGTTTAGCTGTTTTCCTTTCTCGCGACACCAAATTTATGCATCTTTTGTCAAAAATGAATCCAAAAGTGGGAGATATAATATGTTGGTGCTTATTTCAATTGTCGCATGTATTTTTCCCAAATTACCTTATAAGATTGAAATATTTTGCATTTCAGATTTTTTCCTTTATCGCGATACCAAAATTATTCACCTTTTATCAAAAACGACCTCAGAAGTGGAAGATATCATATGTCGGTGCTTATTTCAATTGTTGCGACACAACATTTACATGTATTTTTCCCAAAATTACCTTATAAGATTGAAATATTTTGCATTTCAGCTTTTTTCCTTTCTCACAATACATGTAACAAATTTATACATCTTTTGTCAAAAATGACCTTAGAAGTAGGAGATATTATATGTTGGTGCTTATTTCAATTGTCGCGACAACATTTATATGTATTTTTCCAAAAATTACCTTATAAGATTGAAGTATTTTGCATTTCAGCTTTTTTCCTTTTTCGCACTAGCAAATTTATACATCTTTTGTCAAAAATGTACTCAAAAGTTGGAGATATTATATGTCGGTGCTTATTTCAATTGTTGCAACACAACATTTTTATGTATTTTTCCCAAAATTACCTTATAAGATTGAAATATTCTGCATTTCAGCTTTTATCCTTTCTCGAGATACCAAATTTATACATCTTTGGTCAAAAATGACCTCAGAAATGGGAGATATTATATGTCGGTGCTTATTTCAATTGTCACGACACAACATTTATATGTATTTTTCCAAAAATTACCTTATAAGATTGAAATATTTTGCATTTGAGCTTTTTTCCTTTCTTGCGATACCAAATTTATTCATCTTTTATCAAAAATGACCTCGGAAGTCGGAGATATTATATGTCGGTGCTTATTTCAATTGTCGCGACACAATATTTAGATGTATTTTTCCAAAAATTACCTGATAAAATTGAAATATTTTGCATTTCAGCTTTTTTCCTTGCTGGCTATACCAAATTTATACATTTTTTGTCAAAAATGATCTCAGAAGTGGGAGATATTATATGTTGGTGCTTATTTCAAGTGTGCCGACACTACATTGATATGTACTTTCCAAAATTACCTTATAAGATTGAAATATTTTGCATTAAAGCTTTTTTCCTTTCTCGCAATACCAAATTTATACCTCTTTTGTCAAAAATGACCTCAGAAGTGGGAGATATTATATGTCGGTGCTTATTTCAATTGTCACGACACAACATTTATATGTATTTTTCCCCAAATTACCTTATAAGATTGAAATACTATGCATTTCAGCTTTTTTCCTTTCGAGCGATACCAAATTTATTCATCTTTTATCAAAAATGACCTCAGTAGTGGGAGATATTATATGTCGGTGCTTACTTTCATTGTTGCGACAAAACATTTATATGTATTTTTCCCAAAATTACCGTATAAGACTGAAATATTTTGCATTTCAGCTTTTTTCCTTCCTGGCTATTCCAAATTTATACATCTTTTGTCAAAAATGAATCGAAAAGTGGGAGATATTATATGTTGGTGCTTATTTCAATTGTAGCATGTATTTACCTCAAAATTACTTATATAAAACTTCTTTGAAAAGATGTGATAAAGTAATATTTTAAAAAAATGAATTATTGTGGTTATTTGTAAAGATTAAGTATAAACCGCATAATGAAAACCTAACTTTCTCAAACATATTTATATAAAAATTTACAAAAAGCTATATCGTAACATATAAAGCTTCTTCAAAGGAAATAATATGGATTTTTTTTTTTTGAAGAATTATTTTGGTCATTTGTAAAGATTTAGTATACACGTTATATTCATTTTTGTAGCGGGAAAATATTATCTGACATGTTTTATATTTGACAATATTTTATATATAACTGCATTGGTATTTTTTTTTCGGATTTATTGCTTATCCAAAAGAACGCTACGTGGGAATATATTTTTATTCCCTCGGCTATCGCTTAAAATTCGATCTTACTATATATATAAGATAACCTCGTTTTAAGTAGTGATCCTCGCGAAAGCTTTCGAGTGCACTTGAAGTTCACTAGTGAACGCGATAATACCTGTCATGGAATAGCTACCTATTCCAAAAGAGTGAACTTCGCGACAGCTAAGAGAACGCGAAGTGCACTTGAAAAGTGAACTTCAAGTTCACTTTAAGTGCACTTGTTGGAACGTTGCGTCTGCACCCATCTGTATTCAAAATTTCCAGAAATCTGCAATTTTTGATAATTTTTTCTCGATTTTACCCAAAATTGCAGGTTCTAATGAATATTTAAGGTATATCTATATTGCAATTTTATAATATGATGACTTGTGAATGAATTCCAGGTGCAGTAAATGTTTTTACATTATGTATTTTACAATGGACGAAAGGATATGGACTAAATGAACATGAGACCATAACACATATGTTAACTCCAACTGCAATAATTTTAATGATCTGTATGGGCATTTCGGAAATTACTTTCTCATCAGCAGCACTAGAACCCAAACAAAGAAAATCCATAATTTCAAAAAATGTTTAAAATGTATAAAACCAAACGAAATACGAATAATCAGTAATATCAAATATAGCAAAGGACAAAACTACGATGGAGGGAGTTAATCCTTAGGTTTTAGAATTTCCATAAATTTAGATAATAGTAATTGAACTAAGTGAACACATGAGATATTGTCTCATGTACAAGTACACCATATCTAAGAAAAATAAAGAGCATACATCTCTACCACGGGGAATTGTTTTACCAACTCCACACTGCAATAAAAGACAAAGTCCTGTATGAAATATTTTACGAAAGGATATGGAGTAAATGAACATGAGTCCATAACACATATGTTAACTCCAACTGCAATAATTTTAATGAGCTGTATGGCCATTTCGGAAATTAATTCCTCATCAGCAGCACTAAAACCCAAACAAAGGAAATCCGTAATTTAAAAAAATGTTTCAAATGCATAAAACCAAACGAAATGCGAATAATCAGTAATATCAAATATAGCAAAGGACAAAACTACGATGGAGGGAGTTAATAAATAACATAAATTTAGATAATAGTAATTGAACTAAGTGTACACATGAGATATTATCTGTTGTACCTAATAAAAATAAAGAGCATACATCTCTTCCACGGAAAATTGTTTTACCAACTCCACACTGCAATAAAAGACAAACTCCTGTATTAAATATTTTACGAAAGGATATGGAGTAAATGAACATGAGACCATAACACATATGTTAACTCTAACTGCAATAATTTTAATGAGCTGTATCTGTATGAAAAATTAATAAATATTTTCAGAAATCTAAGGTTTTTGTTGGTTTTCACATTTTTTGCACAAAGATGATAATTTTTTCCTAATGCGGGGCCAAAAATGCATTTTGCCTGAATGATAATACATATTGTACAGGAAACTGTAACAATATGAGCTTTCTGAGGTTGGGCCGAAAATGGCCCTTATCATACCCTGGCCTTAGCTGGAAATATGCAAGAATAAGGATATTGATAGTATGCGATATGGTGTTAATTTCACTTTAGTACTCAAATTTGGAAAAAATGTACTGACAATAGGCAACAAAAGGGATATCGATAGTATGTGATGTGTTGTAAATGCCATTAAGTACTCAATTTTGGTACAAATGAAATGAAAATATGCAACAATAGGGATATCGATATTATGCGATATGGTGTGAATGCCATCTTGTATTAAAATTTGGTACAAATTTACTGAAAATATGCAACAATAGGGATGTCAATAGTATATGTGATACAGCAAAATTCGAAACACCTGTGCGTTTCATAAAACGGCATAAACAAACAATGTGCACGATTCGTGTGTTATCTGTCAATCAACCGTACGTCAATCATATGTAATTCAATTGATATTCACCTATCGAATAAAGAGGGCGTTCATCTGTACGTCAATCAATTGTCTGTAAAAAATGCATATGTCATTTCAATGTTATGAAAATAATATGTATATTTCATTGTGGATTTACTTTTATTTCTTCCATGTAATGCCAACAAAATGAAAAGACATTATTTGTACTATGATCAGGAATTAATTCGTCGAAAAGCCGTTAAAATTACCGAAAAGATGAAATATGTTTTACACAGATCTGATTGAGAAATTCTTAATTTCTTTCGACAGTTTTTATTAGAATTCCAAAGCAATTAAAGACTTTAAAGTGGCCATTTTTTCCTGTTTCCCGGTGGCTAAATTATCAATGGTTCCTGTGTCCCCGGAGGGGTAACTCTCATATATTTTGTCCGGCTAGGGGTCCAAAAATTGTACCCGAATTAATATTAGATTATGATCGAAAACCCGAATAAATACTGCCCATATGACACCAATAAAAATACTTATGTACAATGTAAATTTATTGTATGATTAGAAGAAAAAGGGGCAAATTCTAAAATATGGCATATAAAATTTGTCAATTCATAATAAAAGTGATATTTTCCAATGAATCTTCTCAGAATATTTATAGGAAATTGAAAAAACAAACCAAATTAATATCAGATGTGTTAAAAATAGACCCACATAAATATGAAAAGTGGAAAAATGAGCATCAAATGAATACTAGAATTTGTAAAATAAGCACCCAAATTTGCCGCACGTCCCCGTATACAAATACAGTAGTAGGCCATATTAAAGTTCCCAAAGTGAAATTTACCTGTGCATTTCTTGTAAAAACAGTCCCTGTTCAAAAAAATTCCCCAGAGCTCATTTCTGAACCTCCTCTAAAACGCCAATGTTACAAAAAGGGTCAATAATAAAACTAATGAAACAAAAATCCTAACCTTTTTTTCTTTGTAGTTGTACAAACAGTGGATCAAAACTAGCACCCTTATTTTTTTCTATGCAATTGTATCATATTAACATTTTCATTGAAAAAACATACATATACAATACATAACTTGGCAAACAAAACAGAGTTGATGATCCAATTTCATTTGATGATTTTAAGTTCAAGCAATTTAGCAAATAAAAACAGGTTAACAGGTTAACATAATATTAATATTCGTCAATGATTAATTATAACACATATCAGGTCAAATCACATCAGGTATTAATAATATGAAAAACAGCCAATCAAAGATTGCGATCCCCCTACTCCTTTTTGAACCCCCTCCCCTTGTAAAAAAGACAAGTGTTTTTGAAACTAAATTAATCATCATAAAACACCAAAAAGATATGGTTGCTAGGTAGAATTTCAAAAAAGTAATGGGTCTTTGAGATTATCAGGAACTTTACCAAAATTAGAATCAAAGATTTTTGCAACCTGGCTGTTGAAAATCATCATTTTTACTGTAAGGAATTGAAAGAGATATGGTTGCTAGGTAGAATTTCAAAAAATAATTAGTCTTTGAGAGTTTCAGGAAATTTACCAAACTTGGAATAACAAATTTTTGCAATCTGACAATGGAAAATGATCACTGATACTATAAGGCATAAAAAAGGTATGGTTGCTAGGTAAAATTCCAAAAAGAAATCCGTCTTTGAGAGTTTCAGAAAATTTACCAAAATTAGAATCAGTCTTTTGCACTCTGATTATTGAAAATGATCTTAAGTACTGTAAGGAATTGAAAAAGTTATGGTTGCTAGGTAGAATTCCAAAAAAATAGTAGGTCTTTGAGAGTTTCAGGAAATATACCATTATTAGAATTGAAGATTTTTGCAATCTGACTATTGAAAATCATCATTGAAACTATAAGGCATCAAAAAAGATATGGTTGCTAGGTAAAATTCCAAAAAGTAATTGGTCTTTGAGATTTTCAAGAAATTTACCAAAATTAGAATCATTGATTCTTGAACCTGACAGTTGAAATTCATCCTTATAACTCTAAATAATTGAAAAAGATATGGTTGCTAGGTAGAATTCCAAAAAATAATGGGTCTTTGAGAGTTTCAGGCTCTTTACCAAAATTAGAATAAAAGTTTTTTGCAATCCGACCATTGAAAATGATTATTAAATCTAAAGGGCATCAAAAAAGATATGGTTGCTAGGTAGAATACCCAAAAATAATGGGTCTTTGAGAGTTTCAGGAAATTTACCAAAATTAGAATCAAAGATTCTTTTAACCTGACAGTTGAAATTCATCATTATAACTCTAAAAAATTGAAAAAATATGGCTGCTAGGTACAATTCCAAAAAATAATGGGTCTTTGAGAGTTTCAGGAACTTTACCAAAATTAGAATCATGGTTTTTTGCAATCTGACCATTGAAACTGATAATTAAAACTATAAGGCATCAGAAAAGATATGGTTGCTAGGTAAAATTCCAAAAGATAATTGGTCTTTGAGAGTTTCAGGAAATTTACCAAAATTAGAATCATATTTTTGGAATCCTAGTGTTCATACTAGCTGATGACATTAAAATATTGCTTAATTATAAATCTTCATGTTGAAATTTCAAAAATTATTAGTCTTTGACATTTTCAGGAAATTTACCAAATTTGGCACCGGGGTCCAAATTCCAAAAGCTTTGAACGTTTTCAAAGAGCAATTCCAATAATTCCTCATAATTCCTCATGAAAATATAAAACACAAAATGGAAATTATACAAAGAGTTCCAGTCGTTCTGATGAGTACTAATCGTTTAACATTTTTAGCCCCTTAAGGGCATGCCCCAAGGGGTCATCCCAAAAGTCCGCTATCATCAGTAAATGAGATGCATATAATCGAACTTGCTTACAAAGTTTCAGCATCCAAACATGAATACTTCAGAAGATTTCGCTTATTACTGGATATCTCGAAATACATTTTCGCTCATTTTTCCGCCTTGAGGGCAAATTTCAAAATTCCGAAACCTTCGGCACAGACAACTTTTCTAGTGTTACTTATACCCTTATTACAAGGTTTCTGCGATTTAAGGTGTAAGAGGAGTTCCAGCGGAATCGATTTTTTTGTTTTTTGGACCCTCTAGAGGCCATGCCCTAAGGGGTCATGCCAAAGTTCCGACACCCTCTGTGAAGTTGTTACATAATATGTGAGTCCATATCCGAGTTTCAACTTTCTAGCCCAAATGGCCTTCGAAATTTCTTCAATTATTGGATATCGCGAAAATTCGTTTTCGTTCAAAATTTGCCCCTAGGGCGTTTGACCTAAATTCCGAATCCACAGCGCGCTACTTCTGATCATACTCTAGTATGATTTCGAGTTTCAAATTTGTATCTCTTATAGTTCCAGAGCTATCGGGGAGCATTACAAACGCACGTACGTACGTACGTACGTACATACGGACGGACTGCATTACATAATCCCCCCGCTTTGGCTACAGTACTATGCAACGTAGCCCTTACAGAAAAAAACGATCAGTCACCCGTCATCCGTTCGTCAGGGAGCAGTCAGCGGTCAGTCAGCGATCAGTTAATTAACGTGACGACTCTTACGACTTGTTATTCGTCCAACCCGTCAATTGACGTGAAACGTGACGGATGACGAGATCCCTATTCGTCCAACTCGCTTCCAGATTCGTCCAAATATCACGTGATGTCTCGGGTTAAAGATTTTGCGAAATATAGATTCGTTTCACTCAGTGTATACACGATCGGTACATCATCGCAACAGATGAATTTTTCTGCTATTAATAAATAATTGCTTGTCATATATTTTTTTCATTTTCATAGAGTCTTTAATAAAATAAAGGTCGAAAGGTACTGCTGCATTGATGGGTGTTATTCATCAAAATTTGCCATTTTCATATAGAGTTTAAACAAAATAATGTGTAAAGGGAAAATTTCTCACTGATCGATGCATTTGTAATGACTAACTTTTAATTATTCATTTTTAGATATACATGTAATGGAATTTAAAAAAAAAAAACTAATGTGTATCAGAAAAGTTTTGCACTGACTGGTAGATTTCCAGTGAGTAATTTTTTATCACATTTTTTTTCATTTTCATGGAATTTTTAACAAAATAATGTGTAAGAGAAAGTTTCGCACTGACCGGTGTATATGTAATGACTAAAATAAAGATTCATAAGTAATTTTTATCACATTTTTTTCATTTTCATGGAATTTTTAACAATTCAATGTGTAAAAGGAAAGCTTCGCACTGACCGGTGTATATGTAATGACTAAAATGAAGATTAATAATTAATTTTTTTCTGCATTTTTTCATTCTCATGAAATATTTGACAAAATAATGTTGTAAAGGAAAGTTTTGCATTGACCAGTATAAAGGTAATGACTTCAATGAAGATTCATAAGTATTTTTTTTCTACGTTTTTTTCATTTTCATGGAATTTTTAACAAAATAATACGTAACAGAAAAGTTTCGCAAAAAATGAAGATTCATAAGTATTTTTTTTTTTTTTTACATTTTTTCATTATCATGGAATTTTTAACAAAATAATGTGTAAAAGGAAAGTTTTGCATATACCGGTTTATATATAAAGACTAAAATGAAGATTCATCAGTAATTTTTTATCACATATTTTCATTTTCATGGAATTTTTATCAAAATAATGTGTAAAAGGAAAGTTTCGCACTGACCGGTGTATATGTAATGACTAAAACGAAGATTCATAATTATTTTTTTTCTACATTTTTTAATTCTCATGAAATATTTGACAAAATAATGTTGTAAAGGAAAGTTTCGCATTGACCAGTAGAAAGGTAATGACTTCAATGAAGATTCATAAGTAATTTTTTCTTCTACGTTCTTTCATTTTCATGGAATTTTTAACAAAATAATATGTAAAAGGAAAGATTCGCACTGACCGGTGTATATGTAATGACTAAAATGAAGATTCATAAGTAATTTTTTATCACATTTTTTTTCATTTTCATGGAATTTTTAACAAAATAATATGTAAAAGGAAAGTTTCGCATTGAACGGTTTATATGTAATAACTAAAATGAAGATCATAAGTAATTTTTTATTACATTTTTTCATTTTCATGGCATTTTTAACAAAATAATGTGTAAAAGGAAAGTTCCTCAATGTCCGGTATATATGTAATGACTTAAATGAAGATTCATAAGTAATTTTTTATCAATTTTTTTCATTATCATGGAATTTTTAACTAAATAATGTGTAAAAGGAAAGTTTTGCATATACCGGTGTATATGTAATGACTAAAATGAAGATTCATAAGTCATTTTTATCACATTTTTTTCATTTTCATGGAATTTTTATCAAAATAATGTGTAAAAGGAAAGTTTCGCATTGACTGGTGTATAGGTAATCACTAAAATGAAGATTCAAAATCATTTTTTATCACATTTTTTTCATTTTTATGGATTTTTTTATCAAAATTATGTGTAAAAGGAAAGTTTCGCATTGACAGGTGTATATGTAATTACTAAAGTGAAGATTCATAAGTCATTTTTTATCACATTTTTTTTCATTTTCATGGAATTTTTATCTAAATAATGTGTAAAAGGAAAGTTTCGCACTGACCGGTGTATATGTAATGACTAAAATGAAGATTAATAATTAATTTTTTTTTATATGTTTTTTTCATTCTCATGGAATATTTGACAAAATAATGTTGTAAAGGAAAGTTTCGCATTGACCTGTATATAGGTAATGACTTAAACGAAGATTCCAAAGTAATTTTTTATCACATTTTTTTCATTATCATGGAATTTTTAACCAAAAAATATGTTAAAGGACAGTTTCCCACTGACCGGTGTATATGTAATGACTAAAATGAAGAATCAGTAATTTTTGATCACATTTTTTTCATTTTCATGGAATTTTTTACAAAATAATGTGTAAAAGGAAAGTTTCGCATTGACCAGTGTATATGTGATGACTTAAATGAAAATTCATAAGTCATTTTTTATCACATTTTTTTCATTTTAATGAAATTTTTATCTAAATAATGTGTAAAAGGAAAGTTTCACTTTGACGGGTGTAGATATAATCACTAAAATGAAGATTCAAAATCAGTTTTTATCACATTTTTTTCATTTTTATGGATTTTTTATCAAAATTATGTGTAAAAGGAAAGTTTCGCATTGACCGGTGTATATGTAATTACCAAAGTGAAGATTCATAAGTCATTTTTTATCACATTTTTTTATTTTCATGGAATTTTTATCTAAATAATGTGTAAAAGGAAAGTTTCGCACTGACCGGTGTATATGTAATGACTAAAATGAAGATTAATAATTATTTTTTTTTATGTTTTTTCATTCTCATGGAATATTTGACAAAATAATGTTGTAAAGGAAAGTTTCGCATTGACCTGTATATAGGTAATGACTTAAACGAAGATTCCAAAGTAATTTTTTATCACATTTTTTCATTATCATGGAATTTTTAACAAAATAATATGCTAAAGGACAGTTTCCCACTGACCGGTGTATATGCAATGACTAAAATGAAGATTCATCAGTAATTTTTGATTACATTTTTTTCATTTTCATGGAATTTTTTACAAAATAATGTGTAAAAGGAAAGTTTGGCATTGACTGGTAAATATGTAATCATTAAAATGAAGATTCATAAGCCATTTTTTATCACATTTTTTCATTCACATGGAATTTTTAACAAAATAATGTGTAAAAGGAAAGTTTCGCACTGACTGATGTATATTTTATCACTAAAATGAAGTATTTTTTATCACATTTTTTCATTATCATGGAGTTCTTAACAAAATAAAATGTAAAAGGAAAGTTTTGCACAGACTGGTGTACATGTAATGACTAAAATAAAGATTCATCAGTATTTTTTTTTTCTACATTTTTTCATTTTCATGGAATTTTTAACAAAATATTATGTAATAGGAAAGTTTCGTACTGACCGGTGTATATGTAATGACTAAAATAAAGATCCATCAGTAATTTTATCACATTTTTTCATTTTCATGGAATTTTTGACAAAATAATGTTGTAAAGGAAAGTTTCGCATTGACCGTTGTATATGTAATGACTAAAATGAAGAGTCGTAAGTAATTTTTTTTCTACATTTTTTCATTTTCATGGAATTTTTAACAAAATAATATGTAAAAGGAAAGTTTCACACTAACCGGTGTAGTTTTGATGATTGAAATGAAGATTCTTAAGTAATTTTTTATAATAGTTTTTCATTTTCATGGAATTTTCAACAAAATAATGAGTAAAAGTTCCGCACTGACGGATACACTAATGGCGATTTACAAGTGATCTTTTATCACATTTTTATGGAATTTGAACAAAATAATTTGTAAAAGGAAAGTTTTCCTCTGACCAGTCTATTTGAAATGACAAAAACGATCATTAGATTCCCGGGGAAGCGATTAAAGATTAAAATTGATTGATATTTTTTATCATTTTCTTCATTTTCGTGGAGTTCTTAACAAAATAAAGGAAATTTGACTTTTGATTTTCACTAATGCATTCTTTTTTATCAAACTAAAGTATAAACTGTTCCCAGTCATTGTCAATGTCAAAGCGTTATCACGATGGAATTCGTTTCGTTTCATTGGAAAATTTCATTATCTATTAATCTATTGATTATTTTGCATATCATTAAATGACGAGTCCTCTCTCGTCAATTGACGAATTGTATTCGTCAAATGACGAGTACCTGGACGTGAACTGTTATGGACGTGAATTGATTCGTCCCGTCCCGTCACGTATCCGTCAGCAATCCGTTCGCGTCCCGTCAGCAATCCGTTTCGCGTTCGTCAAACGGTAAGGGCTACGTTGCACAGTACTGTAAGCGGGGGATAATAAACAGCTAGGAATAACATTCATATGCTGATTGTGTTCTACTTCTGTGCTATGTGGATTGTTACAGAATTTTGAACTGAAAGATTAATGCATTTCTTTTACAAAGTGCATTGAGGAGATGTACGTATGGATAGTAAAAATAGTGAAAATTATAATACATATAAAGAAATGAAGGACTTTAAACATGGATGTATTTCTTCGGACAGATTTTCATTTATATACAATATGTGAGGTAGATGCCAAACAAGATGTTTGTGAAGGAATAAATAGAAATAGGCAAACGTTTTACTCCATTTTGTCTGGATTGATTTTTGTATCTTTATGTGTCTGTTGTAAAAATCCATTGTGCATATGTCGTATGTGCACATTATACAAGTTTTTGTTTTGTTTTGTTTTTGTTTGTTTGGTTGTTTGTTTGTTTTGTTTTGTTTTGTTTTGTTTTTTTTTGTGTGTTTTTTTATTTATTGTTTATATTTCTTTGTTCTTATTTTTTTTTGTTTTTAGGTTAGCTACAGACAACGCGTTATTATATTTTTTTACTTTAACCTCAATCCGTGGACCTGAATACTATAGTGCCATAATTTTGGATAATCTATTGAATGTTTATTTATTTTTAAATGACATCCGGAAAACCGACCAGCCGGTAAAAGGCTTTTTTCTCATCTGAAATGTATTGAGTTAACAAAAAATTGCATTTAGATAACAAAAAAAAAAACAAAAAAACAAAAAAAACAAAAAAACAAAAAAAACAAATCTTTCCCCTCGTCCCCTTATCATAAATTTATCTGTTTAATATTGATTGTTTGATGTTTTACGCCAACTTCAACAATATTTCAGCTATATCGTGACGAGAACTGTTAAGTGTATCGAATAATTATAAAAGTATTTAAAGAAAATATCATCTAGCTTTATACAAGTAAAAACAAAGGTATAAAATACAAAAATTACGCAGTTGCATAAAAACAGTAAATTTCGTTATGCTGTACACGTGTTTCAAGGAGTAACCTTTCATCAACAGCGTTAAAATCAAATAATATGAAAAGCCTTAATCCAAAAGAAGTACTCATTTCCCCCAAGCAAAAAATCGAAATAGGAAGCCAAATGCAGTAACAAGGACATCTACTGACTGCCATACAGGGAATGAAGCCTCGGTATTTTTCGAGGTTTGAATTTTGATAAAACAGTAAATTTCTATAACACGCAAGGTAAAATTTTCATGTCAGACAAATCTGACTTATGGGCTGGTAAATGCTCTCAGGAACCTCTAGTCCTTCAGCAGTGGCATCGGCCCAATGGTTCCAAATACAAAAAAAAATACCGAAGTTGCATAATAAAGATAAATCTAGTTATTCCGTACAAGTGTTTCAAGGAGTAACATCTCATCAGCTATTTTAAAATATTAAAAACATAATAGAAGAAATGTCAATTTAACTGTTACAGTATTGGAAACTTAAAGATAAATCAATTTAAATCTTACTAGATAAATTTATTGCTTTTAAAAATTGAACGACTTTGTTGCCAGCGATGTTTGTAAATAGGTCTTTAAGACAATCAGCAGAATAAAAAAATCACGCTTGATATCGGTAACATCTACACAATATCAGTATAATCAATAACCACTGTATTAGATTGTTATATAACCTAATATCTTTAATATATATGCAGATTGATATATGTCATGCACTCAAGACTAGTACCAGGGGATATTCATTTCATTCGACAGTACTCGTCTGAAAACATAATCATTTTAATTCTTTGTTTACTCATGTTTATCTTCATCTACCAATATTGAAGGTTTTGTGTGGTAATGTTTATACCTGTTTACTGTATATAAATTCTAAACGTCTTTGGGATTATCAAAAGGGGATCGTCTCTCCTACAGAAAGCAAGGACATGAATCTGTTTGGGATACGACTGACTACTTAGTTCAAATGTGCGATCAGAAATCGAATAGGTAATCACAATTTAGTGTTTCTACACCTTCACGTAATAGCCTTGTGGGTTGCATTTTTTCAAAGCATTTCAAGTGAAGCTGCATTATACAAATGACAAAAAAAAACTATAAATTTCTTTCTGCAGATGACCATTTCGATAACTTACGTCTCTTCATTGCAGATAACATCAAAACAATGGGAAATCCAGAAAAAAAAAATGTAAAACTGATAGAGAACAAAAAAAGATCTAACTTGAAAGTCATAACCACTAAAGCCGAAAATCAAATATATTGTCAATTACTGGGTGGGGGAAAGATAAAGCGAGACACCGTTTTATTACGTATTCTCCTGAAACAATAACTATTTTTGTATCCCCGAAGTACAATCCTTTCAGACACATGTTGATTAATGGCGGAAATCTTAAAAATAATTTAGATGGTATTAAGTACTATTGCATATACTTACTCTTTTGCCCACTTATTCACTGATGTTTCTAAATATTGTTGGGTCTTTTTTGGACATAAACCAAGTGAATTACCACACAAATACACACATTCGTCGTCAGGGCTTAGCTCGCTCTCAGCTAAAAACCAGAAAAGACACATTTCGTACCAATATCTTATTGGTAGAGCAAAATAATGAACATGGTAACATAAAAAGCCACAACTGTCTCAACTTATACATGCATAAGGGTACGAATTAATCTTTGCTCATGTCTCATCTGATGTTCAAGTTTGACAATAAGCTATTATTTCCGTTCAAACTGGTAATAGGGACGTCTTTAATTTACTACTTATATAATATATCTTCGGCACTGCACCTTGTATGTTAGCCAAAACTTGTATCCCTTCGACTATCGAAGATCTTCGCGATGCCAAAGTTGTGCAAAAATACACACACACACACACACACACACACACACA